>VXAA01001563.1:1399-16163 GCA_013399115.1 Anseranas semipalmata | reverse complement strand
CATCTAATTCCAATATCCCTGCCATGGGCAGGGACCCCTTACACTAGACCAGGTTGCTCAAAGACCCATCCAACCTGGCCTTAAACACTTCCAGGCATGGGGCATTCACAACTTCTCTGGGCAACCTGTTCCAGTGCCTCACCACCTTCATAGTAAATAATTTCTTCGTTATATCTAATCTAAATCTACCCTCTTTTAGTTTAATACCATTACTCCTTGTCCTATCACTACACTCCCTGAGTCCGTCTCCCCCTTTCCTGTAGGCCCCCTTTATGTACTGGAAGGCCACTATAAGGTCTCCTTGGAGCCTTCTCTTCTCCAGGCTGATCAACCCCTACTCCCTCAGTCTGTCTTCATAGCAGAGGTGTTCCAGCCCTTTGATCATCCTCGTGAATGTTGATTTCTCTCCAGCAGAGGTCTGCACTGAGCACTATTGTCAACATTCCCACCAAGAAAAATACTACCAAAACTGGCTTAGATCATCTAAGACCTACACAAGGGACAAGGCCACCTAAGGGGGTCTTTACGTTAATATTGGCATTGGGCCTAAGCCTTGATTTAAGTTCCCAGGCAACAGATCTATTAAAGCTATATTACTAAGTTTCACACTGCCCCTGAAAGCTTTATTAAATGATTATTTCACAGCATGGAGGGAAATGTACTGAAAATTAATACGCAGCATCAGCCAGTCATGGCTCCTAGCTGAGATATGTTCTTTATGTCAAAAAAGTAGAATAAGAAAGTGTGAGTGAAATTCTTCTCATTACCTTTACTTATCTAACCTGACATCTAGGGCTATAGTCAATGGGGAGAAATGGGCATTTCTAGATTTGATTTCATCTTTTGTCTGTCTTAAGAGACCAGTCTCAGGTAGGATGCGTTGCCCTCTGGAAGTGCACCTCAACTTCTGCAGACCATTAAAGGAGCCCAGCTGCCTTGCTGGAGAAGTTAAACAACATGAAACCTAGTGTATGTGAAAGGAATAAGATTTGATTTATCCTTCTGACCCATGGGATTTTGACAGGCTAAGAGAGGCATCTTGAGTGTATACAGGATTTGTTCTATTAGATCATCCTTTTTGCAGAAAACTGTTCGAGACAACTAATGCCAAGTGAAATCATGCCCACACATATTTCATCAAAAGAATTGTTCAGAAACAGTTAATTAGCTAAATATCTAAAGTGTTGCCACAGTCAGAATATACATATTTTCTTCTATAAAAACACAATTACGTGTTTTATGAAGGTGATTTTTAATGAACGGTTAAGACCTCTAAATAATTTAAAGATACAATTTAATCTTAACAAAATTTGTCATTTTAGACTATTACATTGCTAAGAAATGTAATAATTTGGATTGTACAGTCCTAAAGTTATGAGCAATTAAATAAATTGGCAAGTTCTCCTGCTTACTTCAATTAATTTAGAAGGTGGGGGATAGGAAGAGGCCGGGCAGGCAGCTCCCGTCCCTGCAGGCCAGAGTTGACTGACAGGTCTTCATTTTAGAATAGAATAGAATAGAATAGTCCAGTTGGAAGCTGACCTTCAGTTGGACCTTCAAATACAATCAAGTCCAACTGCCTGACCTCTTCAGGGCTAACCAAAAGTTAAAGCATATTATTGAGAGCATTGTCTAAATGGCTCTTGAACACTGACAGGAATGTGGCATCAACCACCTTGCTAGGAAGCCTGTTGCAGTGTTTGACCACCCTCATGGTAAAGAATTTTCTCCTAATGTCCAGTCTGAACGTCCCCTGGTGCAGCTTTGTGCCATTCCTGTGCATCCTGTTACCAGGGAGAAGATATCAGCACCCACCTCTCCACTTCCCCTCCTCAGGAAGTTGTAGAGAGCAATGAGGTCGCCTTTCAGCCTTCTCTTCTCCAGACTAGACAACTCAAGTGTCCTCAGCCCCTCCTCGTAGGACAGGTATTTTACCAGCTTTGTTGCCTTCCTCTGGATGCTTTCAAGGACTTGAACAACCTTGTTATATTGCAGAGACCAGAACTGTATGCAATATTCAAGGTGAGGCCATACCAATGCTAAATAGAGTGGGAGAATCACCTCTCTTGACCAGCTGGCTATGCTGTGTTTAATGCATCCTAAAATGCCGTTTGCCTTCTTGGCTGCCAGGGCACACTGCTGGCTCATGTTGAGCCTGTTGTCAACCAGCACCCCCAGATTCCATTTTCTGCTGCCCTCCCTAGTTCTTCACATATTTCCAGATGGAAACCTCTCCTTGTTACTGTACTTGTCTAACTATTATGGTTCTGAAAATCTCCTACACTTTTCCATCTGCTAAATATTCACACTGGCAATTTAGGGTAAAAATTCTTTTTGTGGAGAATAAGATTCATGTTTTTCAGAAACTCATCCAGATCACCTTACTCATGCTGAAATGTCAGGGAATTTTCCTTACAAAAAGCCTATTTTCACAAATGAAGCCCCGAATTTTGCTGGTCTGCCAGACCACACTAGCAGACATAAAAAGTTTAAATAATCTAGAAGACTATGTACAGGAAATATGAGGCATATAGATCTTTTATCTACTAGGTCTCAATGTTTTTCACAGCACGTGTAACTTAGATATGTTCAAAACTTTGTAACTCAAAACAAAGCACGAAAAAAAAGGAAAATTTTCACAGTTTCATATTTGCATTGGAAAAAAATATACTGGATAAGAGACAAGCACACATTACAAAGTGGCTGAACTAGTGTAAAATCAGTATCTTTGTTCAGAAATTTGATGGTCCAAAAGGTCGAGTTTCGGCTATGTAGAATATGTAGAACAGGTTAAAATCTGACAAGTTGAACTGATTTTATAGCTTTCCTTGTTAACTCCTGGAAGAAAAATATATTTTGTTATACATAAAAGAAAAAAAAGATACTAATATGTACACCAAATTTATCAAACATCCATGGAAACTTTATGGAAATCTTACTTTATTTGTTACTCATCGTTCTTTCATTTTAGCTAGTCTGGTGACCCCTCTGAAGATTAAATCTTAATGAAGAAGGTAAACAACAACAAAGTTCAGAAGGAACAGTAAAAAACTTACAACCGTCTACACAGTGATAAAACATTTTTTCTAATTATCAGATTTTTTTATTAACAAATACAAATGTTTTGCTGAAAATGTTTGCTAATTCCTATCTATATAAATACACAGGTCATTCTTAGCCACTAAGACAAGCAGTTACTCTTTCCACCTTGCAAAATTGTGCCCACATGTATACACAGCACAAGTTTATAAAAATGACCAACAATAATCATTTGTATAATTTACAATGTTGAATTATTCTTTATTTGCCAGTTCTGGGAAACTGTTTAATGGCTTGAATTGACATTGCCTGATTGTCTGCTTACTGCAAATGAATTTGATCTGCATGGTGTTCCCTATTCTCTACTTTATGTAACTGCCAAGGTAATTCTTTGCATCTTTTCTAGAAGGTATCTAATATATTTGTGAAGCTGAGAAAGATACATTTCAAGAAGAGATTTTGTTAATGAATATTGCTAAAAATATAAAAACATATGAATTTAGAACCTGTGACAGTCTACATGAAAGTAAAGCTGCGAACAAATGCCATTAAAAATTAGAACTATTAAAAATTATGTCTTTTTCTCAAGGAAATTTAACAGGTTTGAGAGCATTAATCAAGCTACTAATTCTGTTAGGTTTGCAAAGGTTAAGTTCAGTAAGCAACAATTGTTTTAATAAGTATACACAGATAAACAGCTCAAGCACTGTTCAGGTTATTAAAAAGAAAAAAAAAAAGAAAAAAAGCAAGAAGTCTGTATTCAAGTCTGTATTCATCATCTTGATTAAAGAACTGAAGTTTACTAGTCTTTTATCATGCNATGTTTTAATAAGTATACACAGATAAACAGCTCAAGCACTGTTCAGGTTATTAAAAAGAAAAAAAAAAGAAAAAAAGCAAGAAGTCTGTATTCAAGTCTGTATTCATCATCTTGATTAAAGAACTGAAGTTTACTAGTCTTTTATCATGCATGCATTTATTTGTTTGCAGTTGATGTATCATGATTTTTAGTCTATATTCCCAGTACACTCTTTCTAAATTCTTCTACACATAATTCTAACATTTGTGAAATCTCGTATAATAATTTTTATGAGACTTTACCCAAAGCGTTCATACAAAATATCTGTTTAGAAACTTCACATAATTTGTCTTACAAAGAAACAAACTATTTCTTCCAGAGTACTCTCAAGTGGTTATATTCACTTTAGTGATGTTTAAAAATCACAAACTGAGGATGATCTTATTCACAATTAGTATGTTTTATTCTCTCTTTAAAATACACATGTGGAACCTTCCATGTGCACAGGCTATTCTCGTCTTTTTATGCTATTGTGACAGCATGAAAGAGCTTTATAGCCCTATAGATAGGTCTATAAGGCAAAGCCCATGATGCAAACTGCAAGACAACTTCTGCTATAGTATACAAATGCTGGTGCAGGACCTAAAGCTAGGGGCAGAGTAGCTTCTGATGAAGGGGCTCGAACAAAATCCAGGCCCAAAAAGAGATTCCAGCTATAATCATTGCTCAAAGGGAAATGAGGACAGGCTTTGAAGGTCATAGCTGGTCTTAAACCCACTTACAAACAGTATAGGGCCAAAAGTAATAGAATTAATACCAACAGGTTTTCAGTTGTAACTGGGACAGCTTGAAGATCACACATATGTGACCACTGCTCAGCTGAGAAGCAATAACTTGTTATACTAGACAACTCCAGTGCTTTCAATTTCAGTGTTCATACTCTTACAATTAGTAGAACACAATGGTGGTATAAAGATTTTTTCACACCCACACTCTGGGTTGAAAGTTGCACCTTGATAAAGACACAGTACAAAATTTTGCCTTATGAGTAAATTGTTTAAAGTCTTCAACCAGGCTGTCATACATAGCTTCCTTTACAAATTTTACAGTAATCACTCCTGTAGACAATATTTTAAAAACCAAAATATGCATACACAAATTATCGATACTTTCATTTTTATGGATGTTTGGGACAATCATACTCTATTTTCGGGGACTGCCACCTTTCGCTGGAGTAACTACCATCTTAAAAATACAAACATCTGAGAAATAGATACTATGAAAAAAATGGTAATTTTTAATATATTCAGATATACAAATATCATTCAAACATTGTTTTATAAAGCACAAAAAAAAAAAAAAAAAAAAAAAAAAAAAAAAAAAAAAAAAGCCCGCACAAAGAAAAGAAATTAAAGCCAAATATTATAGAAAAAATCACTACTGGTGACCAAAAGAATAGGCATTTGACAAACTGTACACTAGCTAACATCAATAAGCCACTGGTAAAATAGAATCATCCAGAACTTCTTAAAAGTCTTTTTTTTTTTTACCCTACCCTGAAGTGTTACCATGTCCAAGTAATAATAGCACAGTTTTATTCCACAGAGCCAGCCCTTTTGAGCATTCTGAGCTGGATCTGCTGACTTCAGTAAGGAGGAAAAAAAATATATGTTTTTATACTTTTGCAAAACCAGCACAGCTGAGAAAGATGGTTGCTGTTCCTTCTTGCTCATCTTCAATAGAATTCTTTAAAATGCCAATGAAAAAAAAGACCCAGTTGTCATAGGTCATTAAATGTAGAAGTTCCCAAGCATGAACTGCACTAAAGAAGCAGGATTCTGGGCCTGTATGTATGCTTGCAGGACAGGTGCCTCATAAATGACTTGGAGGCAGTGCATCTCTTCTGTGAATCAAATGTAGAAGCAGACACATACCATGCTTTGAAAAACGGCTCATGTCCCTCAAATCACTTATGTGCAATCTTACACCAGCCTAAAACACAGTGACTCTGAAGCAGCTGAGGCAACCCCATAATGAAATATCCTGTGCGCAACTCTAGACCAGGCTTTGGTGTCAAGGCTGCTCCATACTATCTCTGTACCAACCTGCGTCCATATCACCTGCAATGCTGAACCCAGACTCCCTTTGGTATCAAAGAAGGAGAACTGTTGGCACAAGGTTTTTTCCTGAGGGATGTTGTTGACACAGGACATGTTTGTTTGTTTGTTTGTTTGTTTGTTTTTTTGCTGTTGATCTGCTACAGCCTAGGTTTCCTACTCTTCAATATGTAACAAAGCCTGTTTTCCTCTTAGGTCATTTTTAGCACAACTCAGAGCTTCAGTTAGAGGGGTTTATATTTGTTATGGACTGTTTTTACTTGCCATTGAATTTTTATCCATGGTATAAATTAGGATGATTGCTAATGTTATTGTGACTATGAAGCAAGCAGTGCGTGGAACGGGTACCTGCTGAGACTTTTGTTAATCAAAAGTAAATATTTTATAAACCACACATGCACTTCATGCAACACATGATTTGCTGTGTATTTTATAACATGAACTACTTGCTTGTCATTTTAAAAAGTAGATTTAATTGATTTTCAGATTTCAAGCATCATCTACAAGAACCTTTTTTTTATTGCGCTGGCTTCTACTTTATTGTTTCATTTTATGTTAGTCTGTTGAGAACACTTTATATGAGATATTTTCTTCTTAGCCATATTTTATTGAAATGTCAACTAGTACTAGGGATCTTTCCATGGGTTTTTGAAACTTAGAAATAGCTTGGCTCTTACATGATACTTTAATAATGTTGCCAATCCTCTGATAAGTTGTTCACATCAGATATTTAGCTTCAATATCTAATGCTTGAGAATCTACATTGATTCCCTTCACGTTCTTCTTCTGCCTTACAAGACTTATGAATATTAAGTTGTGCTTGCCCCAGAGCAAAAGTATACTCACTAAGATATTTGCTGAGATCAGGAGTCTCTCTGCCCCATTTTTAAAACAAAGGCATTAATAAGGAAGCACTATAAAATGTACAACACTGAAAAAATAAGGAAAATTCAGTATTTTTAGTAAAGTAAGAAAAAAATCCTTTAGTTCAAAGCACCCTATCTGAGCTATCTTAAATAATGCAAAAGAGTAACAATTTATGACACTTGTACAGAATTATGTCTGAAATTATGTCAAGTGTGAACAAGCCCTGACTTCTAAAACTATGACCATTATTTTTAAAAACAGTGGTCACCTAGTGTAAAAAGACATCATTCTTTATAATTTTAACCCTTACAAACATGTGAACAGCTATCATATACAGCATCTGCAGAGTTCAGTTAGTCCCAGCAAAAATGACTGTGTCATTACCCAGCAAGTACATAATCATGTTTTGCTGCAAGAACAAAATCCAAGAAGTTGCAGACCTATGCAGAGGGTGCATATATAAACTTTTTGATGCTGAAATATCTTTCATAAAGACTAATTGTGCTTTATAATTTTAAATGCATGTGCAAATACATGTACTTTTTAAATTCTAGAAATTACTTTTTTTTAATAATTACATTTCTTAAATTCCATTCTAAATGTTTTCAGCTTCCTTGGTGATTTGATCCATTTTATATATGCATGAAAATAAGGAACTTATTTCAAGCAAGCTGGAACTGATACAAATAAAAAGGAAGAAAAATCACAGAAGAAAACTGAATGAGGTGGTTTACTGATATACCAACAGGTGGAATAAACATGCTAAGACAAAAACTTTCCATTAAGTACTGAACCAAACTAATAATAATCATTCATGTAGGCAAGTATAAAAATACTCAAGCCTCAGTTTCTAAACTGTGACTACATATTACTTCTGCCTCTCTGTTTGTAATTACATTGCCTTCAGTTTTATATATTAAATAGTTCCCTAGCTGCTCTTTGGAAAGTAATAAATTGCTTAATTTTAAAAGCAGCCCCACATGGTTAAGATAATTCAAGAGATACAACTGAGTAATATAATTCATATTTTTTTTACCTTTATATTAAACCAAAAATAGAGCTCTATTGTGTTTATTACTAAATATTCTTATGGAAATCAACCATATATGAGGTATTCCCAGCAGGTTTGTATAAGCCATCATTGAAATATCTCATTGCAATTATTTTTCAGCAATTTCCTCCCACTGTTAGCATATATTCTAATATACTGAGCACAAAATAAAATGTTGGTATCTCTCAGTATAGCCTCTATTGAATTATAAATTAAGATGGTTATAAATTGGATTGTAAATTAAGAAGCACAAAAAGTCAAGGCACCCCTTGAATATAGAAAGCTTACTCTGTGTGGGAGAGACCTCACTTCCCCACCAGCATCTGGGCTGACACTCGAGACACTTTGGGATAATGTTCTTACTCGCCACACTGGCAGAAAGAAGAAATACCCTGGTTTGAAGAAGAAGCACTAGTGAAATTTATTCTTCTCTTTTCTGGCAATTGCTATGTAAGGCGTTATATGGATTCCCATATAGCATTAATGGTTCTGTTTTCTGCATGCCTCAGGCCACAGGGCTGTGATTACTTTTAATCAGTTTCAAGCCTCCCCACCCTAAGCTGTGCTTTGGTTATCTTCAGACTGGATCAGTACATTGCGTCCTACGTACTATAACACTTGGAAGTTTCCCTGAGGTTTTCAGGCAATGCAGAATGCAGCCTAAATGAAAGTTCAGGTCCTTTTCCTTCCCCTTCCTCTCCCTACAGGAACTTCACTGACTGTTCCATGTTTCCCATCAGTAGTCCCTAGTATTACAGCAGCAACTGGAAATCCTGTCCTTTCTTTTGTAAGTCAATACTGTAAATAAAAAAAATAATTAAAAAAAAGCAATAATAATTTCTTTTTTTTCACAGAAGTTTGTGATGTTTCTTTTATCTACATTTATATTTCCCATAAGTTCCTTCTGAATACTTATGCAAATACAGGTAAATTTACTTTATATGCATTCCTGATAAAAATCAAGTCCCAAATCATCATTCTGCATAATCAGGAATAAACTTTACCTGTCTTCAACACCCAAAACTCGGTTTAATAGGTGCAATGAGGACAGAATCCTTGGTAGTCACCCATAAACAGGGAGAAACAGACTCTGTCACTCGTACTCACGGTTGTGCCTCTCTCTTTTGCCTTTTTCATTTCAGTGAAACTTATAACTTACATGTAATTTACCTCTGCTAAAATAGCAAGCACACTTTCTGTTTCAAAAGATCTATAATGTAACAGTTGTTGCACAGGAATGCTGAAACTTAATGTAAGTGCTTAAAGTGAGTGAATATAGTTGACAACAGGAAAATAATTTTTACTATCATGTGCTAACTATCATTAGCATAACAAACACCAAATTATCTACCAGTGTGATAAAATCATGTCAGTGAAGGGGATGGGAAGCAACTGGGAAGGTGTAGTGACAGTACCCTGTGCATATGCAATTCTCATTATTCAGAAAAATAAAGAACAGAAAGTTGGAGGAATTGCATTTATGAAAATCCCTGGTGAATAATATATTAATTATCAAAAAGGTCTCTGCCAAACACTCAGACAATTTATATAGCACATCAGACAAAATATGCCAGCTATTCAAAAAACCAAGGTAGATGAGATTAGGCTTGTGCAGGTTGTCTCACTGACATGCAGTGTTCTAGACAAGCAAGTGAACATGCTACAAGACAAGCAAGTGAACATATTACACAAGGACCTACGCAAACTACAAAACGATCAAAGACTGTTTCAATATCATAATGTAAAATTGTAATGGGAAGGCAGACAGGCTGATAAAAAGAAGCAGATCTCTTTGAAATGCGAGTCAAGAAAAAAAAAGAAAAAAGTGACAGGCTCATAACATTTTCAGATGGGGATTTAAGATTATGGCACCTTCTGCAAAAGCAACATAGGAAGTGAACACCAAAACATGTAGCTTTTAAAACAAGAAGATTAGCATAATTTTTGCAAACTATTTAACTCCACTATTAGAGAACTCAACTAATTTCATGAAGGAAGATATCCAAGGAGAGAGGGATGTAATGTCTAATTAAATGGAGAACAACGCTGCTAAATAAAGTCTAGGGTGTTTTTCTGCCTTCGGTACAGAAACTGCAGTCTCCTATAGAACAACGGGAGTGAGCTCCACTTATTTCCCAGCAGATCTCCCAGAAGTAAGAAGCTGAAAAAGTTCTTTCTCTTTTGGTAGCTTTGTGATGAGCAGCCATTAACTCAAGTTTAACTGAAAAGAGAGTTTCGCAGTTGCAAAACCAACAGCTGCAGCAACATCAGCTTTTAAAAGTCACCACTTGCAGCACTGACTGTGGGAAGCCTACTGCAAGATTAAGGCTCCAGCTGCAGGAAACCATGTGTTTTTATTTAATGTTGACTACAAAACTTCTCTTGCTCATTGTTGAAATACAGGTTGCAGGAAGAACAGTTTTGTCCTTCAACTGGAAATGTACCTAAGTTCCAGTTAACTCCTGCTGGAGGGACTGACTGACCAGCCATGCTGTGATGAAAAGAATAAAGGTAGAAGCTCTGTACAAATGGACAACAGACAGCCATGAACAGCCATGAAAAAGGCCAGAACACTTCACAGTGTGCTAAAGGGGAAAGAAAGAAAAATAAATAAATAAATAAATAAATAAAGACAAGTAAGATAAAGAGGCATAGTTAAATTACACTGGAAAAAGCAAAAGCAAAGGAATGTTAAATCTTCTGTGGGAAAAATGTGATTTTTGTATGGTGAAAAGCATACTTGGCAGCCTCACAAGTCTTGTAATTTCCCTGTTTTCAAATTAACACCAATCTTTCGGTTAAAATCACCAGTAAAATCAAAGGAGAACTGGGGCAATTTCCCAGGTTTTGATAGATTCTCGGGTTGGCTACCTCTTGCAGTATTTAAATAATGTAAAAACACCATCTTGAGAAGCAAGAAAAAAAAAAAAAACACCACAAATAGTGGGTTAAAATGCTTGTAAAAGTATCAGCCAACTTGGTCCTACACAGTTAAGACAGTTAATAGATAAGTGCAACACTGTACAACATAAACAGCACAACAAAGTTGCAGGTTTGATATTAACATCTATTCATTTCATTGTTAGTAACAAACACTTTGCATTAAGTAGAAAACCAAATGAATAATCACTTGATGATCAAGCTCATATAGACAGACCTGCAGACAGATACAGGTGTATAAGCTTCTGTACATGTTTTTTTTGTGTCCACAAGCACATGATTCAAATACTTCAGGATGAGCATTGGTTAGTAAGAGTACTGTTCAAGATGAAATATTCTCTCTTTGATAATCTTTTTGTATATGTCTTTCTTGTCTTGCTCAAGCCAAAAGTAGTTACAACAAGAAAACAAAGGAACATAAAATGTGAGTATTGAGGAAGGTGAAGTGGGAGAAGATAAGATGCAGAAGGTTTTCTCCCAGTGTCAGCTGGTAGGACACATACTGTAAGACATGTGAGGAAGCCAGTCATGTGGACCACTGGAGCTCCAGCATTCACAGCTGTGATTACTGGCAGGGAGCAAAACCCCAAACAAATTTAAAGAGGATCAATTTCAGCAATTCATATACTACTAATAACTGAAAATTAGAGATAAAAATAATAGGACATTTATTGAAAAATGAAATATCTTTTATTCCAAGGAGAACAGCAATTAATTCTGATGTGCGTTTGTTTTTTATTAAGGGTGGTGGCTGGCTCCTGCGTGCAGGGAGGGGAAGGAAAGAAAAGATGTTCAGTTTTTTAAAAATTATATCTATAGACAAATGCTTGGCTTTGGTCCAATAGTCTTTTTGTTTACTCATTCTGATCTTAATACAGTCCTAAGCAAAGTAGCTCCTACAGAAGAATGTTGCATCCATAGTTGGTAAGACTTGTATTTATTTGTTGGGTTTTGCAGGTCAAGGGGAAGGGATTTTTGGATGACTGTAGGATCTTCATTTTTCCTCATTTTGAGATTTAAAAAGATAAATGTTCATAATTCTTCATTTCTGTAGAATCCTTGGAAATGTTTTTCTGCAGTTTAGCTGGTACTGTGAATGATTCCCTTGCAGAACTCCACAAGCTACTAGGAACAGAAGAACAAGTTAAGAAAATCATAAGAGAAGTGTCTAGGGAAGAGAATGCTGTACTGTATATTACAAAGATCAGAGGGAGCCCAGAAGCAGAACTAGAAAAAACTCTGCTCACAACATGCATCATAGTGCAGAAGTTCCCAGAAAACTCAAATACCATCATGGCCATTTTTGAAATCGCAAAATCGGGGGGAAAAAAAAACACAAAAGGGACCTGATAAAACTACAAGCTAATGAGTCATTTCTATGGAAAGATTTTTTTTTTTTTTTGAGACCTTTGACCGTAAGCAACAGATAAAGTAGGTTTTTAAGTCCACTCAAAAGACTATCAGTCCCTGAATCCAATATTTAGAAACTATCTCCATATCTGGTGAAGAAAGCTACTAAAACATGCATATTTCATTTCTTTCTGTGGAAATTGTGTTAGAAAGGTTTTGAAGTGGTATATTTTTCCCAAACTGTTTATTGTCATTGAGTAGTAAACATTATGTGAGAGGTAAAGGATGTGTCCAAAACACAGAATGTGACAGGAGACAACCCTTCATGTTTGTACATACCAAATGTTTACTAGGTTCATGACTGTGAAAGAGAACACCAAGAACAGAAACCAAATGTCTGGTTTCTTAGAAATAAAAGCCAAATTAAGAAAAATGGTGTTTGTGCTTTTAATAATTAGAAAAAAAAAAAAAAAGCCAGGAACAAATAAGAAATTTACCTGGAAACAGACAGAAATTAGAAATCTTCAGGATCATTTCATGGACCAAATGACTCAGAAGACCATTCAGAAAAACTGAAAAACAGATATCTACACTGAACCTGATCCAACTCAACATAAATTAAATCTGTAATCCAGTACATGAAGGTTGATTGAAATTATTTTGGTAATACTTCAAATGACACTCCTCTGAGCATCATACTGTGAGTTGATGCAAAAAGATGCAAAAGAATCACCCCAGAAAGGTGATGGAATCACTAGACCAACTGAAGTGAATCTACACGAATGCACACAGCATGGGCAACAAACAGGAGGAGCTCGATACCATTGTGCAGCAGGAAAGCTATGATATAGTTGCCATCACAGAAACATGATGGGATGACTCGCACAACTGGAGTGCTGCAGTGCATGGCAATAAACTCTTCAGAAGGGATGGGCTAAGAAGGAGAGGTGGTGGGGTAGCCCTATATGTTAGGGAGTGTTTTGATTGTCTTGAGCTTAATGATGGTGATGATAAGGTTGAGTGTTTATGGGTAAGAATCAGGGGGAAGGCCAATGAGGCAGATGTCATTGTGGGAGTCTGTTATAAACTGCCCAACCAGGCTGAAGAGGTAGATGAAATATTCTATAAGCAGCTGGGAGAAGTCTCACAATTGCTAGCTCTTGTTCTCATGGGGGACTTCAACTTACCAGATGTCTGCTGGAAATACAACACAGCAAAGAGGAAACAGTCTAGGAGGTTCCTGGAGTCTGTGGATGACAACTTCCTGACACAGCTGGTGAGTAAGCCAACTAGGGATGGCTCCCCGCTGGATCTTTTGCTCGTGAACAGAGAAGGACTTGTGGGTGATGTGAAGGTTGGAGGCTGTCTTGGGCATAATGATCATGAACTGATAGAGTTTTCAATTCTTGGAAAAGTAAGGAGGGGGGTTAGCAGAACTGCCACCATGGACTTCTGGAGGGCAGACTTTGAGCTGTTCAGGACACTCTTTGACAGAGTCCCTTGGGAGGCAGTCCTGAAGGGCAGAGGAGTCCAGGAAGGCTGGACACTCTTCAAGAAGGAAATCCTAAAGGCACAGGAGCAGGCCATGCCCATGTGCCAAAAGAGGAGCTGGAAGGGAAGAAGACCAGCCTGGCTGATCAGAGAGATTTGGCTAGAACACAGGAAGAAAAAGAGAGTTGATGACCTTTGGAAGAAGGCACAGGTTACTCAGGAGGACTACAAAGATGTTGTGAGGCTATGCAGGGAGAAAGTTAGAAGGGCCAAAGCCCAGCTGGAGCTTAATATAGCTACTGCAGTTAAAGACAATAAAAAATGTTCCTATAAATACATTAGCAACAAAAGGATGACTAAGGAGAATCTCCATCCTTTATTGGATGTGGGAGGAAACAGTGACAATGTGAAGTCAATGACAGTGAGATAAGGAAAAGGCTGAGGTACTTAATGCCTTCTTTGCCTCAGTCTTTAGTAGTAAGACCAGTTGTTCTCTGGGTATCCAGCCTCCTGAGCTGGAAGATATGGATGGGGAGCAGAATGAAGCCCTCGTAATCCAAGAGGAAATGGCTAGCAACCTGCTACACCACTTAGACACACACAAGTCTATGAGGCCAGATGGGATCCACCCAAGGGTACTGAAGGAGGCTGGTAGAAGTGCTCACCAAGACACTTTCCATCATTTATCAACAGTACTGGCTGTTGGGAGGTCCCAGTTGACTGGAGGCTAGCAAAAGTGATGCCCATCTACAAGAAGGGCCACAAGGAAGACCCGGTGAACTACAGGCCCGTCAGTCTGACTTCGGTGCCAGGGAAGGTCATGGAGTAGATGATCTTGAGTGCCATCATGAGGCATATACAGGACAACCAGGTGATGAGGCCCAGTCAGCATAGGTTTACGAAAGGCAGGTCCTACTTGACCAACCTGATATCCTTCTATGACAAGGTGACACATTTAGTGGATGAGGGAAGGGCTGTGGTGTTGTTTACCCAGACTTTAGTAAAGCTTTTGACACTGTTTCCCGCAACGTTCTCCTGGAGAAACTGTCTGCTCATTGCTTGGATGGGTATATGCTTCGCTGGGTAAAAAACTGGTTGGGTGGCCAGGCT
>VXAA01001562.1:546659-610038 GCA_013399115.1 Anseranas semipalmata | reverse complement strand
ATTCTGTGATTCTGTTTTCTGAACTAGCCCAGAAAACAGAATCGGAGATTTCTTAAGTATGCCTTGTGAAATAAGAATTTCATTTAAAAAAAGATAAATGGGTGATTGAGTCTGGATTATGAACCACTACTGATACGGTCTGAGCTCTGTTGTCAATATACTGTGAGCTTTTGGTAAAATATTTAATATTTATTTGTATCTGTACCTTTAAGACTGAGACACTGGCCATTGCTTATCTTGCAGAGTGTATCTGCAGAGGTGATGATCATAAAAAATAGATACCAGAAATACCCAAAGTGAATGCATCCAGATTTTAATCTGTCCCCAGCCTAAATGTCTAGTGGAGATCCAAGCAGTTATACACATGAGCAAGAACATGGGAAGCTGTGATCCTATTGAATTTGCTGGCAGTCTTACTTTGCTTGTCTAAGCCTTGATTTTATGCCATTTGTGGTTCTTCTGTTTCAGGAATGGTGTCCTACATTTCTTAGGCCCAAGGCACGGTCTTTTATACTGAAAACATTTGTGGGTCTAATACCCATTGCATTTAAGTGGTCAGTGATGGCAGCGAAGGAATTGTCAGACATACCTTCACATATTGAGCTTACTAACATCACTTGGCAATTTTGTCATTGATGCTGATTCTTCAAACTAGAGCTGTGTCCAACAGCGACGGGGAGGTCAGAAGAAGCAGAAGGAACGCAATCCAAATGTTTGTGGACAGAGAACTTTTCCACAGACTTGCTGGTGGTAGCTGCAACTCCTGATACCGGCTGCAACTCTGACATGCAGTGTGGTCTCAAACAAACCGCCTGCCTTCTCAGGAAATACACTGGTTTCAGGTAAAGAAAAATATTAAATACAGGACAGTTTTTGAAGTGCAACCATTTGTAATGCAAGTAGAGTTAAGCAAACACAGACATACAAAGGTGTTGTTGTGGATTATTTAAACACAGAATCATAGAAGAGTAAATTACCTTAGTTAATTATCTTATTTCTAGAGAAATCAAGCATACTGGTGTATCAGCACTTTGATAGTGCTACCACCAAGACTACACACTGGGAGTCAAGAACTGCTGTGTTCGTGGGCTTGCAACTCTGACTTTTGTGGTAGATAAACCGTTAACATTGCACAGCCTTGAACCTTTTTACATTTCTATTAGTTCTAATAGTTCTATTTTCATTCTGCTAGATCTGTAGGCTGAAAGTGATAAATTTACGAAAGCTGGGTGGCCAGGTCTTTACAGTAGCTGTGTCCAGACTGACTGTGTTCTCCTCATGTGACCTTAGGGGTATCACAGGCAGTGTGCATCAGCTGGATAAGGAGAGTAACTTGGCTGTCTTGTGGTTTGGTTTGGTTTGGTTTTTTGGTTGGTTGTATTTTTTAATGAGGATAAACCCATAAAAAACTTTGAGATATTCAGATCCCATGGGGCTGATCCATATACTTTTTAGAGAAAGATTAATGCTAGGAACATGAGCAATATATCTTTCTGTGGCATCATTTCATGAGGTCACAGTAATTCTGTTATCTTTTTTAAAAAAAATATATAGTTAAGGTGCATTATTAGAAACCCACAAGGTATTTTTTCTATTCATATTTTCTTATGTACACTTGCCACTTTACACATATCATGTTGTCAATGAAGTACTCCCATCTTTCCTCAGGAGTAAGAATGTTTATGACACTCTGGTCAACAAATGCCAGATGCTAAATACTTATCTGCAAGTATTTGTTTTCTTTTGAACTTCCAGCGCAAGTGGCAGCATCATACTGTTGCATTTTTCTGGCAATGCACTGGTAAGTATTTTAGTACTGTGAAAACTAGAGATTGAAGAACAAGTGGATAGGTGTTCATACATGCCTTTGAAAACGACAGAGTTGGCTTTCTCCTATTCGATTAAGACAGCATGTTAGAAAAGCAGGGCTCCCAGGTCTGTATCTTTGGAGATAAAGTAAATGGTCTGCTTCTCAAAAGAATGAAGCACTTAGAGGTTTCCACAGACTTCTGCAAGAGAACATCTAGCTCTGTACTGCAGGCCTTTCAGAGACCGGTCTTGCAGTCTGAAAACTGCCCCTGGCAAATTGGGGCTGAAAAAACCATGCCCCAAAGTTAACAGTTTTTTTTTAAGTGAGAGCAAAACAACAAACAACAACCACAGACCCTTTAGCAGCCAAGCAAATTCCCATCTGGTGCTTTGCATTGTGTGAGGACAATGTACTGCTATTTTGCAAACAGAACATTTTTATTATTTAATTAGTCTCTAAAGCTAAATGATTCAAAGAAACTGAGTCTGTGAAAAAGAAAAAAAAAAATTAGTAACAGCAGGTGTATTGCCTAAGGGCCTTATGAGTGTAAAGTGACCAGTTTTGTTACCAGCTGTGTACTCTGGTAAATAATGGGCTTGTGCTTGCAATTCCCTATTCATGTGAATATTCCCTCTGCTTTTCTATTAGGCAAGATTACTCACATTTATGAGTTTGCAGGACTAAGCTTCTTCCAAAGCTGAACATGATGGGAGGTAGCATGCAGAACCTCGCTGTCTGACGCTGTGAAGGGGAGCTCTGGGTTTCTGCTTTTTGTTGCGGTGCCCCTTGTGTTGTGAGGCTCAGTGTGTGAAGGCACTGCCGTGGGGAATCAGTGTGATGGAACAGGTTACCCAGGGTATTAGTGTTCTCATAGGGTTTAAGCTGAGTCAGCTTCTAGGAAAGAAAAATCTGGTTTATGAGTACATGCCTGGAAGGTCCATCAGGCTGTGGTCATAGGGGCCTATGGAAAGGAGGCCAGAGGAAACGAACCATTGTCTTCAATGCAAATAGTGTGGCCACTAGAACAGTTTTAGGTAGCCACTGCCTTGTTTGCAGCATGTAAGGAAAATGCAATATCAGTTCCTTTCCCAGACTAGGAATCCTTCTGGAAGTATTCTTTTGTTGGCTCTGCAACTCTGCTGTCAGTTTCAGGGATTGGAGTGGCAGATACACATTTGAGCTGTTTGCCTATTGCAATAAGGTTTGAATGTGCTGAGGTTCCTCACCTAAACAAGCTGTAAATTAAGAGCAAAAAAAGCAGCACTTTGTTTTTTTTGATTTTTTTTTGTTTGTTTGTTTTGTTTTGTTTTGTTTTTTATGTTGGGCTGTTCCAGCTGTGAGATGTTGCAGGACTAGTTGGAAAATGCCTGCTGCTTTTTGTACCAAATATTCATTATGTACTTTGTTGTACTTGGTCGCCAATACCCGAGAGGGCTGACTTGATGCTCAGGACAGATCTCCAAGAATAGGAGACAAAAGCAGAAGTAGCTGGGAAGAGTGGATTTCCTTAGCCCTCTACAGAAAATGCTCGAGGACAACTTTCTGAAAGTCTTGTCTCTTGGCACCAAAATTATTCTCAGGTAGAGACTGTGAGGATTCAAGTGTGGCAGCTGTTGTCAGCAGTGGACTGTGAGGTGGGTAGTCGCTGGTGCTGCTGGTCCCACTGGTGCACTTTCCAAGCCACCCCCGGAGGCAAGGGCAGCGCAGCAGACCCTGGGGTGGGCTGAACAACTGCTGCTCCTGGTGCTGCAAGGGTGGTGCGAGCACACAGCTTGCGTGAAGAAAGAGAAGGATGAGGTAAAAATTGTAGGCAAGCTACAAAAAAGCACTCAGAATACTTGTGCTGTTCGTTGGTATTGCATATACATGTGGCGTAGAAGTGCACAGGGGTGGAAAAGCATCTAGATAGTGATCAAGGAGGTGCTTAAAATGATGATAGTTTGAGTAACTTAGCAGCAACTGCTGGCAGAGAGTTTTTCTTAACACAGTAGAAATTCTTAGACTTTGATACTACTTATCTGTGTTTTTCAGTATGGTATTTCTGAATCCTCAGTGACCCTACTGTATGCTGTGAGAGGATCATATATTTAATGTGGGATTGAACAAAACCAGTGGTAATTTGAATAACCTGGAAACTGAAATCTCTTTTAATATTTATTTAGAACATGAATATATTCATCTTTTTTGATGTAAAGCAATAGCACCATAATTCACCATAATTCATTTGAATTCAGCAGAGCTGCCTCTCATTTCTGCTCTGTAGCAAAACAAATGCTAATGGCATGAAGCAGGCCAAACAACAGTGGAAAGACAGAGTTTAATTAGTACCTTGTTCCTCTGCTCCCCTAATTCCAGGAGCAGCATCTTACCTTGCTACTTCAACCTTTGTGCCACTGGGGCTTTCTGAGATGTAGTGACATTTAGTGAGGCAGAAGAGTGATTGCAGGAAAAGGCCAGAGGTTATCCAGGGGAGAACCCAGGGAAAGATGGCATTGCTGATGTCTCTATTAAAGCCTGCACTATCTGCTTATTTCATTTTCTCTCTCTCTCTCTTTCTCTCTCTATTTATTTATTTGAAATTTGTATTGGAAATTTAAGAACTTCTGCAAATACTTTCTCTGCTTTTTTTGAAGGCCAGATTTCTTAAAATTTCTTTTTGCAGGTGTAGCTGTTGAAATGTAACATCCTGTCTCAGAGACTCCAGTTTGCTAAGTTCACAAGAGTGAATTTTGTTGTAGTTTTAGTACAGTATATATCATCTTGATCAATTGCTTTATGCCTGTTTTTTTTGAAGAAATGTGTGTGTAACAATGTCACATTCTTAGTCTGTCACTACAGTTATTGCTATGAAATCATATCTGTTATTCCTTTCATGTCTGGCAAGTGTATCATCCAGTCACATTTATTCTCTTTCCCCATTCACTTTTAGTTTCACTACCCCCAACTCCCATACCAAGGAATTATCCATGACATTCCAGTTTAGTGATCAATATAAGGCATGTAAGGTTCAGAGCAAACTTGTCATACTATGACCCTTTAATGAAGATGCTTGACAACAGAGCTGAGCGTTGCTGAAGTCTACCCCTTATTCTGCAAGAGCATTTTCAGTATTTCATTCATGAACTGACAGAAAACCATTTGTTCTCCTACAAGCTGTCCTAAGGAAATATTTGGGAAATAAATCAGAACTGATTAAATTATTTGTTTGGAATAACTAACCAAAAAGTTTACTTTTTTTTTTCTTTGCATAATTTAAGCTTGGCTGTAAATAAATATATGGTTGTATATGACATTGCAGAAGACAAGCAGATTCCAGTTTAGTGAGTGACACATACAATAAACAGGGAAGACTATTATCTCTTTGGCAGTTTATTTGTATAATTTCAAATTAATATAATGTAATGAGGATGAAAATGGCTTGGGAGGTAAGCTGTGCAAAACCAGCTATTTTCAAACCACAGAATTATAATGTCTGATGGAAAAGATTAATGCAAAGTATCTGAGCTAATCCAACATTTAATAGGAAAATTCAGGTCAAACCCAGGATTAGCGCTTTGTGTGCTCTACTGATAACCTTGGTGTTTCCCTACTTATCTCTCTCACTCTTGTAGTTACTTAAGCCCCATAGTTTTTTATATTAAGGGGAAAAGACATGTCTTTTACAGCTGCTGTCTGTTCTGTTAGCACCAACAGAACAGTGCTAGCCTGGTGCCCTGAAATTTTGCTGGAGAAAACTCCAGATAAGTAAGTATCAGAGCCAGCACTGAACATCTGCTTCTCTGGATAAAACTCATCTGTGCAGAGTCTGAGCAGTTAGGTTTTTTGTTTTGTGGCATCTGAGTGGCAGCAGCAAAGTGAGAGCCAAGGAAAAGGGCAGATTATAAACACAAAAACACCCCACCCCGAGATTTGGTGTTTCTGTTGCCAGATGTTTTTACCTCTCTGAAGCTTCTGCTAAAACATTTTAGTTTTTATATACCATTACAGAATGTTGTTCTGCCAGTGTTAGTAAGATCTTAATAATAATTCTGTTCAGTAGCTGTAGCAAATCTTTGCTTTATAGCAAATGTTTTTTTGACAGGGTGGTATATCTTTGCTGTTTTGATGAAAAACTACCCATCTTTTGCCAAGATATCAAACCTTATAAAAGTCAGAATTAATTCAAAGAGAAAGAGAAAGTGATAAAATTGTGTTTTGACACAGAAAACAATGGCATATAGCAAACATCTCAGAGTGTTTATTTGCTCCCAAATAAACAATAACATATGCAATTTTAGCTTGATTTAACTGATTTGCAAATTTAAGTCAAATTCAGCAATTAGAGCCTCATGAAACAAATGGAAAATATTTGAAGAAATGGCAGTGCTGTGTTTCAGCATAGCTGATGCACTTCAGTGTTGCCTCATTCACTTCAGCATTGGAGTGGTGCTGTGTTCTCAAGTGGAACAAAGATAATTTTTAAACGTGTCCCCACCCCCAAACGTTCCCAAACCCAGGTCTTCATATAGAAAGGTTTTAATGGAGGGCAAATTGTTTATTCAGAGGAAATCATTCATCTCTTTTTCACCTGCCACACAGAATTCCAGAGTCTCAATATTCTGGCACTCCTGAGGCCGGCGCTATGTGTAAGACTTGTGTGAGTTAAATAAAGACACCTCTGAGCAAACCAGTGCTAAGCCAGACTAAAACGCCACATACCTGAAGCTCTAAATATGTGCAGCCACAGCAGCAAATGTGCAAAACTCACCCCATCAGCCTTGCCAGGCCCCCATCTAGCAGCCACTGCTGGCCTCAGATGTTTCAAACCAAGTATGCCTTCCAGTGCAGAATGGTTTACTTTTAAGCAAGTAGGAGAGAGACATTTTCAAAGACAGAAGGAATAGAAAGAGGAGAGGCTGGCTTAAAAAAACCTATTTAGGGTAATGAGAGGGAAAGAGCAATGCTGGCAAGGCTTCCCTGTCTTACAGTGCAAGCAAAGGAGTTAATTTGACCTTAATGTATTAGAGAGGAACTATGGTCAACCAAGACAGTACAGGACAGTTTTACTAGAAAAATAGAAATCTATCACCTTTACAAAGGAAATAAAAAGGGGAGCCAGGAAACCATTGACTAGTTACTTTGGCATTAATCCCTGGAAGAAAATCCTGGGAAAAGCTACTAAGCAAATTTTGATACATATGTAGAAGATAACAAGGAGAAGAGCAGCAGCCTTCAGATTGTCAAGAAGAAATTGTGTGAAAACCATCTGATTTTCTTCTGTGATGGAGTAACAAGTTCTCTGGATATGGGAGAAATAGTAGCTGATGTATTTCTTGGCTCCAGTAATGCTTTTTGACAAAGTCTTTCATGATATTCACATTCTCAAACTACTGAAGCCTGATAATTATGAAACTCTTGTAACGTGGGTACCTCATTGTTTTGAAAAAAAAAAAAAAAAACAGTCACAGAGTAGATATTAAACCTGTTACGCTGTTACCCTGGAAGGACGTTTAAAACAGGGCTTTTTAGGAAGTCCATGTGGTGTTCAGTACTGTGCAACAATTTTTTAGAACCTGGGGTGATAGAATATGCTACACTATGAGAACATTTACACATGACTCACACCTGTCAGGATTGCAGACATGTCGAAGAGCAGGAGTCAAGCTCAAAACAATCACAGTAAAATGGAAAAGTGATGTGAAAAAAATGGGATGCTATTCAGTCAGGACAGCTGCATTTAGGCAGAAAAAATAACTGCAACTGTGGAGGATGAGGAACAAGAACTAGCCATTTTCTGGAAAAAGATCCAGGGGTGGGGGAGTTACAGTGATACAAAAAATGAGTATAAGCCAATAATGTTGTACTGCTGTAGTACTACTCCTGTAGGAGGAGGATAGCCATCTGGAAGATACCTGGAGAAATCCTACTTCTGTTGCTGGCACAAGGAAGATCTCAGATGCAGTATTTTGCCTAGTTTGGGGCAGTGGCTTCTAGGAGGAGGTGGAAAAGCTGGAGAAAGAAATTTTGGTATAGATCAGCAAGGGCACTCGAGACCTGGAAGACAAGGTCTCCAGGAGTACACCCCAAAAGCAGCTGGTGCTCAGTCCAAAAGAGAACAGGCTGGGTGTGTGTGTGCTTGTCCCTTTGGTTATCTCCTGTCAAAGGTGGTGGCAGATGAGAAAGGAATAATCTGTTCTCTCTGTCCACAGCAAGTAGATCAAGGAGTAAAGACCTTGACCTATAGCAAAGGAGCTCTAGATGTTAAGGAAAACTTTCTAATCATGAGGAGAGTGGAACACTGGAAGAGGCTGCCTGGTGGAGTAGGGGGGCTGTGTCATCTATCCTGGAAGCTTTCCAGGGTGGGTTAAACTGCTTTGTGTCCTGCATGGCTTTGGTCTCCCAACCTAGAGGGTAGAGGAGGTGCTGGGTGACCTTGCAAGCTCCTTGCAGCCCTGTTTCCCACAATGCTGAGACGCTTGCCCTGACAAAGCAGGGTTCGTATTTCCCATCTGAGCTCTGCAGTGACGCCACTCAATGCGAGCATCACCCCACCCGGTGCTATCGGGGGCACTGTGGCACCAGGTTTTGGACACCTTTCTAATGTCATTGTAGACATTACCTGTTTCTATTTAGGGAACAAGATCTCTGAGCAGCTTTTGCAGTGCTGCAGAGCAGCTGTACATCCGGCTAGGCTCTGGCCTTTTGAGTCCAGACAAGTTGCCAGGCTCTGGGCTAAGTGTACTTTCATGCCTGCAGTCCTTGCGATGCTTTGTTCCTGATAGGATTAGGGCTTTAATTCCTGCCAGTATTTCAGATTCGCAAGGCCACGTGTGAGACTTCTTTAAGATGGATGTCTCCAGGTAATACTTTAAAAGAGCCCCAGTTACTAAGTAACCTCATTTCACATAATGAGATTTATCTTTCTTATGTCTCACTTCTTAAATGTCTCTTGCTACATCTGAGGACAGTTCTGGACTAAGAAATTATGTCTTCCTGAACTGTTACACTGGAACATCTCGGTGAGAGCATGATTGCACTTGCAGTCACTTGCACCTTGCTGTTAAACAACCACAAAACAATCCACTGTTAATTGAGCAAATATCACTTGTGTTTCAAAAGGGCTCATGTGGTTTAGAGTAGCCATATTTTAACAGGCCAATTTCAAAAAGTTCATCATCCAATAAAACCCAGTTATAGTGTATCCTCAATAAAACTGAATTGGTTTAAGCAAAATGATTAGCAATGCTTATGTGCTTTAAACAAGAAGGGAGAAGGATTATGAAGATGTGAGGTGGTAAATGACAGAAAATGTAGTGCAATGAACTTGCGGTGACATTTTAATTCAAGTCTGTGCTGAGAAAAAAGGTGAGCTTGCTTTCCATCTCTTCCCTGCCTTCAGCTCTTGTATAGGTTCACTTTCTGCTATTAACTCTGGCTTGCTATTGTCAATCTGAAGGAAAGTTGTATAACACACATAGAATTAGATAAGCAATGCAGTGACATTTTTAAGAACTGTATAGCAAAATCATGCTAGAGGCAATCCAGGTGGTAATTATGTAGTCAAAAATCACTCCAGTCAAACTAAAATGAATCTTCCTCTCTGAGGCAATTGATGACTGAAGAAGGCTCCTTCAGTTCATTGTGTTTCATAGCTTCCAGGTAAAAGTATTTTTCACAGGGAGATTTGAACTTTGTTGTAAAGGACTTGGGAATAGTCATTTTTATTGTATTTACAGTAGCTACAATTGTGCTAGAGAAAAAGATGTGCTTGAGAAGGGATGTCATATAAACAACAATCTCTTTTCCTGGATGCTTTAGTACCAAACGAGTAGCTTTTTATTATGTAATTTCAAATCCTACATCTGTAAATCAAACAAAACACTAAAGGACATAAAATTTTGGATTTCTTTTTTAAGTAAAGGCCACAGGCTAAGTTGACTTTAACCAAATAATAATAATAAAAGGTTGCTATATAGTAAGACAGTAAAGGTCTGTGTCTTGCACTAGGAAAACATGGATTTATTAAGATAGAATCTTTGCAACAACAATTTGGAAACTGGCCAGACCAACCTGGACTTTCACAGGCAACAGAAAAGAAAAATAAGATTTTTGTACCTTTGCTGAGTGTCATGACACCCATACTGCGAGATGTCACGGTGTCATTTGAGGGCTTTGAATATTTCAATCAGGTTCCTATAAAAATATTAGGTGAGTGTTCAGCCACTTCACATGTGTGAGTAGTATCACTGGCAATGTGGCTGGGGGCTTTGCAGCCCATTTTGCACTGATACCACCTACGGTAAAATAAAACGCTGAGTGAAAAATGTAATGAAATGTAATGCAGACAAATAATGTTTGCCATTGTAGTAGGACAGGAACCAGATATCCATGAGACTGACTGAGGCTTAGTCATTTTATACTGAAGTCAGTATTTATGAGTTAATTTCCTGGCATGTTATACCATTTATCTCATTCACCTTTGATAGTGTATAAGTAGGTATATCTCAGTTTATCTTAAAAAGAGGAAAGCTTTTCCACATTTATACAACAAAAATAAGAAATTCATGATGCAGTATGACTGAGAACAAAATTAACATTCAGTGAATTTAAGGAATTTGCTATTAAAAAAAAAAAAAAAAAAAAAGATGCAGAAGAGCTGATCTCTTTCATGCCTTCCTCACAAAGAAAATGTGTTGTCAATATGTGTAGTGTGCTGTCTTTCTTGGCCACATAATATAGTTGATTCTTCGGTTTAGTTGATAACTACCTGACCGTTAGAAAAGCAGAAAACAGAATTAGGGAATAAATCACTGATATTCTGTAGCCATGAAAAGAAAAGCTGTGTGTTGGGAGTGAAAGATTGACTTTGAAGTGAAAGATATAAAGATTTACCTAGGCTCCGGATTGTCAGAATATGCTAATATTAGATCGCTGTTGTGCTTTTAATAGGTTGTGAAGTGTGGATGCTTCAGAAACATGAGATTTTGACAAGAGTTTTCATGGTGGTGCTTTGAAATGCCCTCTCCAGTTCTGTGGTTTTGGCAGACCATGCAATGTTTCTCCCCATTACCTGTGGCCCAGAGCGTTGTTGCTTTCTGCCCCGCAGCATACACTTAAGCACCGTGCTACACATCATGCTACACATCTCTCCTAACCCTGCAGGGCAACAGCTGGGTTGAAGCTTGATTTTATTCACTTGTTAGCCTGTCCACTTGCTGCCCTGGCTCCACTTAGCCTTTTTACATTTTGTTAGCTTAGGTGAGTTTACCTGCACACTGCATATGCTTTGCCTTGAATTTACTTTTATTTCATCTGGTTTCTCAACACTCTTGAGTTGAAAGCACCTCTGCCATTCGAATCAGGCTGCTTGGCCAAGTACAACAGAAGTTAGCAACCTCTTAGGGAATCTCTTGGTATGGTGTGTAGTTTTGTTCCAGAGTGTTGCCTTACCTTCCTTGTCATTATATTTGAAAAAATTTTTTGAAACAAATTGCCCTGAGGGAGTCATGCGATATTGCTACATGTTACTGCTGCTTCCAAGATCTTCTTCCTTACCATGCTGTTCCCCAGGGAAATCAGGATTGTTAATGCTGTTAGACTTAGAATATCATTATAACTGTATTTTGCAGGGATGGTGAGTATGAGTGCTACTGTCGTAATAGTCATGATGACTTGTTAAATATATAAATATATAAAATATATATATTTATATACATACATACACAGTAAAAGACAGGGAGAAAAATCCTTGTTCTGCGCATTCCCTTTGGTTTGGTTTTCTGATTGATCTCCTATGGGTAGGACAGAGGTTTTAGTAGAATGTTTTTATTCTTTAGTCAATTTTATGTCTTTATGTATTTATTTATTTATTTACCCACCTGGGTTTTTATTGCTTTCATTTAAAGAAATGTCAGTAGTGCAGGTTTTCTCTGGAGGCCAGGTGTGAAAACATATCCAGTTGTTTGAAGATGACTTGCTGAATCAAATATGTTGTGGCTGGAGTTCCTTGGAGCACTGCACTCAGGTAAATGTCTGGTAGTAGCATTTGTAACATTATAATATCTTGAATGTCACTAATTCAAGTGATGAATGTGAAACATTTTAGTTGGTTGCAAGAGACTTAAATGGTTTCTGCCCCTAATGCCAGAGACTGCCATGGCATTTTGCTGACAAACAAGGGAGGTGCAGTTGTAGTCCCCAGGAATGAGCTGAGCAGAGAAGGCAGGGATGAGAGGGGTGAGCACAGAGCAGAAGCCGTGAATGAAAACCACTGAAATTTGTCTCATGTTTTGTCGGTCCAGGATTGCTTTTCTAGGAAAGAGAGATAGTTTGTAGTAAAAGGGCACACCAAAAATATGTGTTTCCGAGGTAGTTTAGGGCGAAGTAAAAGATGTGAAGCAGGAGGAGCTTAGTCATAACTGGATGACAGAGGCTGTTGTTTGTACAGGGGAAGCATGAAAGAGAGCAGAGACTGCAGCTGGGAGAGAAAATTTAAAAGCTGTGTGTACAGTGAACAGCAATGCAGCAACATTTGCAGACAATAAGGAATTATTCAGGTAAGGCAAAACTAGAAAAAGTCTGCAAATCCCTAATGGGACCCAACAAAGTGAAGTTAATGGATGGCATGATGGTAGATGAAATCCTAGGTAGATAGACCCAAAATTAGGTATGTATTGGCAGCAATAATTTGAATTATTTGCAAGAAGGGATGTGTTAAGTCAACTGTAATTACTCCATTAAAAGTGCTTTAAAGCAAGTTTTTCTTGTGTTTTAATTTCTTTTGCTTTTTAAATAAGAATTTTAACTTTATCATGAGGGTAACAGGGGAACCTTGGCCTTTAAAATCCCAACAGCATCCTGCAACACACTGGAAAGAAAATAATTGTGTTTTCTGATCTTCCCTGCTTTCTGCTGCAGCCTGAGGTAGAAACATGTTTTGCATGGATTCACTATGTAATGATGTGCCTGCACGCCAAGACAGTGCTGTCACTGCATGCCACCACACAGACTGGAGAACAGACCTCAGTCCTGTGTTACACCAGTCCCAGCAGTGCTATTTCCCGGCTATTAGAGCAGAAGCAAGGCTTTGCTTTCATTAAACACTATACCTAACTATCATTTGGCATACAGGAATATTTGTGAGTGGTGTACAGTTTACCACCTGCTGGAAAATTTTTTCTGAATACTGATTTTAAAATGTAATTAATAGATAATTTTAGTGGGTGCAATTATGTGGAGATGTTTTTGTTTTGTTTGGGAGTAAATTCTTTTTACTATGAAACCTTCATTCATGGTTTTGGCAGTTAGGTGTTGCTTGTACCTGGGTGTAAGACTTAAACAGTGGATTAAATCCACAGCGTATTTTACTGCTGATTTCACAATGACAACTTCATTTCCAGTGTAATCTAAAAACCTTCCTATAATTATATGATGTCTTGTAAATAAGCCATCTCCAGAAGGCTTTAGAGAATTATAAGATAACTGAGGCAATGTACAGTACAGAAAATAGTGCTGCAAAGACATTGTGCTGCAGTTGAACAAATGAAAGCAGATTAATTAAAAGATCAAAGATAGACGGAATGGAGGAAAATGTCTTTTAAGGGAACAGAAAGGAGATGGAGAATAAGTGTAACAGGAATCTTTTTAGAAAGAAGGGAAATCTTTGAGGGACCAATGAGATTGGGTGGGGAAGGGGGGCAGGCTCCCCCAGCAGAGAGCTGCTGAGGAAGCCTACGCAGCCCCAGAGGTGATGCAGGGTGGGTTGAAATTTAGCAAAGCCAGGGTCTAAGTGCCAAGAGGGCAGGGCTGGCTCCTGGCAGAAGTACCCCTGGCAGCTGCTGCGGGCCGCAGGAGGAGGGGTTTGGCCCTGCCTTGGCCCAGCCCAGCATCACATCAGGGATGGCATCAGTCTGAAGCCAGGGCTGCAGAGCATTGTCACCAGCTCAATGCAATGCCTCTGCTACATGTGACAGTTTGTTTCGTATTGGGAGTGGTTAATGAGCCCCCTGGAGTGACACCACCAGCTTCAGTTTTTAAATGGTATTATTTGGGACTGAGCTGGTTAACAGGAGGTGGCATCATTAACAGCAGGACCAGGTCCTCTTCTGGGAAATGTGGCTACTGGCTACAGTGGCCATTTGCCTGTGATTTACCACTTTCTTTTTTCCTTGTAAAAACCGCAGATTGACATTATTATACCATTAGCATGAAGTAGGTCAGTATGAAACCATAATGTCTGCATACAGAGCAAATTATGGTGTGTCAGTGGTACTACGTGATCTATTACAACATGACATTGCTCATGGCATAACTCTGCTGAGGAAAAATGACTCTTCAGGAGTGAAAAATGATTAATAAGCTCTCGTACTACAAGTGAAATTTCGTAACAAAACATATGTGATAGTAGCCAGGGATTTTGCCTTTTCTTGAGGCTTCCCTCTATTTGTGGGGAGGGGAATCTCCCCCTCTCAGCTTTGAAGGTGGGTGATTTTCACAGGCAGATATTTAAGTGAGACACGTTATCAGATATTCACCTTTGTTATTGTTTCTTGTGATATTTTCTAAGTAGTTTCGCAGTGAGTTTTCTGTTTCTTCTGATTCCAGGTAAGCATGGTGAAGAGGGCCTGGTCTGACTGGAATCTACAGCTGTTCTTAACTCGGCTGCAGGATTGTGTAGTATCATTAAAATGAATAAATATTTAATATGAGAAAAGTTATTCTTACTCTCTCTGACATTATACATTGCAAGTTGTTTTATTTAGTATAAAAACACTGTAGCTCCAGAGCTGCTAGATACATAACTAAAGTTTAAGGCAGCATACGTACTTTCTATTATCTTTGATAATACATTAGCAAACAAAAAAGCAGGGCAGGAAAACTTTTAGTTTATAAAAAGCCTTGAGAAGAAAAATTAAAACTGGACAGAACTAAGAGTGAATGATTACACAAGTGGAACTCTGAAGGGAAAATAAAAACTGTTTTGGAAACCTTGAGCTCACTTTTTTTTTTTTTTTTTGTTAATAACTTCAATATTCCTTCTATTGAGTATATAGAAATAATGTTTTAATCTTTTTCAGCAAGGAAAGGAAAATCACTATGTTTCATGAGTCATGTAACAGCGGGCACCCAAATTAGCTATTTGCAGAGGTGCTGTAAGTATAGCTACAGTGCTAGCCAGGGAGACACATTTAGACTGATCAGTACTCAACCTGCTTTCTCTGCAAGATCTATTCCTCCCTCCAAGCATTGTGCAAGTTGCTACAGGTTTCTATTTCTGTTTTTGTCATTGCAAGGTGTTGTTTATTTTTGCAAATGTTTTCTCTTTTTTTTTTGAGACCAGAGATTGTTAGTGCTTTGCCTATCGGCCCATTCTACCCGGTAGGCTTCACATTCCTCTAAATAAGCTCTGATTAACCTCCCCCTTCTAGCTCCTGTCATTACAGGAGGTGGTAACGTTCCTTCTATTGTATTTGAGTTTCTCTATTGGTGGCATGGCACTGGGCAGCTTCCTGCTGGCCCTCCATGGGGCTGAGTTGCCTGTATCAGACGAGCTGCTCTAGTTTTACCTGATGCAGACATGGTACAGCTTCTATACAGCTACTTTGCAGTTTTCTTTGCTTTTGTCTCCATCCTTTTCCTGCACTAACAGCCATCTCCCAGTTCCTGCATTTTGGAGTGTTGCTTTTTGTTTTGTGTGGTTAACTGGCACCTACACTTGGACTGGCACATCAGTGTGACACGGTCTCCGTCCTTTGGTCTCGTGTTGCGATGGTCTGCCTGCCCAGCTGGCACTCCCTGGCTGTCCCTGTGGCGTGTGCTTCACAGCCCAGCACACCTCCCAGCCCGCAGGCGGCCTCACTTCTCTGGCCTGTGCTGGGCTGCTCTGCGGTGCTGAGGAGTTTGCAGTGGAGTGGTCCCGCTTTAAAAGATGCTGTTGCCTTCCCACCTGTCTTGCCTTTGCCACTAAGCTTTTTTTAATTGCTGAATAGCCAGGTGAAGAGGATGTGTGCATAAATTTCTGTCTGGGATTGAACTGCTTTATTATGTTGTGTTTTGACTTATCTTTTGAACTTAGTGTGTTGCATAGTAAAACATCTGCCTTCTGTTTACATATGGTAATGCTACTGAAAGGATCTCAAGCCATTTGCATAGCCCATGGCTCAGAATTTGGAAGAGTCATCTGCTGTGATTACATGCTACCTATCACCGAAAGTGAACAGACCTCCTCTATGTTCTCCCAGAGTGATGAATCCCCCTCTGATCTGTTCCTCAGCTCGCACTGTATGATTCAGGCATACGCTTATGCCCCAGGACTGGTATCCTGCTATAGTACTTTGCTTTTCTCTGTCCTTTCATGAGAAATGTTGATTGTGTCATGCTGTCATCCCTTAATTCTGCTGGGACGATACAGAACTCCCCTCAGACAGAATCCAGTCTTGAATGGGGACCACATCTCTCACCTGGCAGCAGGAGGTGCAAGGAGGTACACTTGCCCCTTGCCGTCTGCCTGATCAGAAAAACTGCCTGTGAATAATTTTTGAGCACCCATAATAACTCTTCCTTTTCATTGTTCCTGGATTACCTTGAGCCTTCAGTCAGACATGTTACATTATTTCAGGAGGCTTACGTCTTTATCGATGTGGCACTGTAGAAAGAGTGTGCTCTTCGGTATTTCTGCTAATAATAGTGACCATCTTGTTTTCAGTCTATATAACTGCTTCTGTTTTGTCAGGACTGCTATCACGTATTCTGAGCTATTGGGACTGCATGAAGGCTGCTGTGGTTGACATCCCATGCACAGCATTGCAGTTCTGGCTGGTTCATGGGCCATCTCTTCACTAATATTAATCGTGTAGTAATATGCTAGGATTGCTGCTTTGCTTACTTCTTTACTTACCCAGTCAAATGTCTGTTCCCAGACTTGGACCATCCCCACTGGTCACCAGCATTTGCTAGCTGCCTTGAGCAACCTCAGGGTCTGCTAAGCTGTATGAAGGATAAGGTGGTATAACTGATCATTACTTGAGTCCTTTTGCCTCCTTGGTCTGTGCATTTCCTGGATGACTCAGCTAGAGTCTTTCCAATGTCCTCAGATATTTGATGGATTGACAGCGCCCCAGTATTCTGCTCTAAGTACTTGTTAAGAATTGGATGCAACTCAATACCATGTTCCTGGATTGTCTCTGCCTCATCTCAGTTTCTCCTACAAGAGCATTCCTTGCTGAAATCTTGATACTTGGTTCAGTTCACACTTTGCCTCTAGACCCTGGCTGATGTTTGCTGCAGGTCAGAGTCAACAGTGCTTTTGACCTCTCCGTCAAATATACTGAGGAAGCTAATCACTTTCTTCATTACGCCAGGACTTCTCAATGCCACAGGCAGTGGATAATTTTGCCCTAGGTTAAATGGGTTCCTGTGTCCTTCACAGACACTAAATAGGAATTATTCCTACTAAACAGGAATTTATAGTCAGTGCTTTGGTCCATGGGTCTGTGAAGGCTCTCTGCCAGAGGGTTTTCTCCCTCATACTAGGCTGTTGTTTGTTTCAGTAGGCACATTTTCATCACAGTCAGTGACTCCTCTGTGGGTAACATAATCAAGTGTTTCAGGAAGCTTGGAGCTGTATAGAGGGAAAACAGATGATTTATTGCTTGAGCTCTGAGCATGCAGCACCTTGGGAGCATCATGGTATGGTCCTCTCCCAGTACTGCTCTCAGACCTTGGCTTACACTGCACTTCTGACATGCATTGTGGAAGATGTCCCCGAAGTCTACTTCTGAAGACTCTGAATGGCAATGTCTGCTCTTTCGTAGATATCCTAGAGGCCATACATTTATGTAGTAGTCACAGATTGCTTCTATGGCATATTAATAACCCTTGGCCACAATTCCTCAGTCTAATGGTGCCACTTAGGAGTGCTGCAGGAGATTACATTGCAGTGACTCCCCCATCCAGCTGGAGCTGAATTGGTCATTGATCTCAGAGCAAAGTTGCAAATTTAGCAGCTGAATTGCAGGCAGCTTGTTCTGGTAATGCAGAATACTGCGTCATTGAATTTGCTACATTCACACAGCAGCTCTCTCTCATCTGGAAATGATGGGGTAGGTACAACTGGCTTGGATTGGAAGGGGGGAGACTGACCTGTCACGCTGCCCCATGCTAATGAGAAGGGCCCTGGGGGAAGGGAGGAAGCTGTATTTTTCTTCTCCCTTTCCGAGTAAATTCATTCCTCTTTTCTCATTTCTGGGATCTGTCAGTTTAAGCCTTATCTCTTTGTTTTGTGTTACTAGCACTCATCATTTTGATCCAGTCCCAGGATAGCTCAGCTGGTCTTACTATCTGGAAACATGTCTTTATGTTTAGATCTGTGTCTCTGCAGTGCCTTCTTGTCAGCTGGAAACAATCCACAAAAGTTTTTCTCTCCAATTAAAAGAGTCCCTTATGTTTCCAAGGCTTCCTATAGCATGGAATTTCCAGGTTTATAATGAAAGTATTTCTCATGCTGAGTCTTTTGCTCTGAGAGGAGGGTGAAAAAATCCAATATCTCTTTTTATTCCCATTCTGTGCAAGATCAAAAATTGTACAGAACTTTTCGTATGTATTCGCATGTTTTGGATATTGTACTGGGCAGCTGTGTCTTCGTTTGCTTCTTACCTTCATTTCCTAGGGAGCAAGCTCCTGGGAGGACCTCAGATGTGTTTTAAGGAGAGAAAGGAAATCACAACAAGTTTCTGAGCTGATGTATGTCTGCCCATGGTGACCCAGGGATCTCTCTGGCTGACTCCCCTGCTGTCTGCCCCAGGCGCCATTCCCCCCTCCCTTATGTGCTAGGATCCCTTGAAGTGCTTTTTTTGGTGCAGAGGAGCTGGTTGTAACATGTCGGTGCGGGCACAAGGGAAACACCAGCAGCTTGAGCAAGGTTGTTGAGGAGAAGGTTCGGCTAAGCATTTTCTTTTGGTTTATTTGGTTCATTTAGCCATGGCTTAGATGAAAACCATACTTCCAACTCCAGCAAATATATTTTATGTGTTCCTGCTCTTTCACATTGTCAAGAAAAATTAGCCAGTTGTGCTCTCCTTGCCAGCCAGCATCCTCCACGGTGTGTTCATGTATTGCCTACTTGTTCTGAATGCTGAGACCATCCTAGAGAAGGACCAGAAGGCCAACAGTCATTTTTCATCTACTTTCAAAAGCAGATAGTTACCAGATACTTAACTGCCTTTATAATCTTCCAAAATTCCATCTATGTGCCTTTGCCTCTCCAAAGACAGCAATGCCACTTAATTTAAGTTTTAAACTAAAGCTTTCTGGGTATTGTTATTTGTAAATCACAGAAAAAATTAAAAATAGAGGAAAATTATACAGAATGTGTTTGTTCATTTTTCATGTACTTATTCAATTGTGTGCCAAAGCTTGAACAGATCAGCGCTAGTTTTATCCTTTCAATGCACAACAGATTCACATCACTGTGTGAAAAACTATGAAATAGCTCCCACTTTTTCTTCTGGCTGTTTCTGGTGGTTAGCTCCAAGTCTTGCAGGAGTCCCAGGCCAGCACATAAGGCCTGATCTGTATCTCATTCACCTCTCCTTCACTGCCAGCTAATGCAGCTTGCTGGACTATCAAACTGTCCTCTTTAGGGATTTTCTGCCTTCAAAGTGCTTTGTCTGCAAGTTGTGATTTTGAATTCATGCATCATCCAATGCCTGTTGCAGACATGATGTTGCCTTTCAAATAAAGAAGGTGGAACTGGCTTCACTGACCTTCTATTGACCAGTATTTGGACTACTTCCCATCTACTTTACATCCCTTCTAAGCTGTGGTGTTTCCAAAGCCATTCACAAACACTTTAGGTAGGAACTGTTTTGCAATTTCCTGAAGCTGAGTAAACAAGAAGCAAATCATAGTCTAAGGAAGATGCTTCTTCAAGAAAATGAAACATAGAGAAACGAAAGGAAAGAAGAAAAAACTAGAAAGCACATGAGTGATGTTTCAGTTCTGTTCTTAGTTTACTTTTCTCATGGACACAAAATTCGTCTCAACTTTCACAGACATTTAACGGAGTGAGTTAGCTCCAGTGATTCTCAGCTTTGTTCTGAGCTAAATGGAGATCTCCGTCAGCTGCATGGAAACCTCCATCCACTTTTCTGCTCCCAGGTGGAATTTAACCTTTGTGTTTGGAGGTAGCAGGCAAGGGCTGAACAGGTTTGTAGACCACTGAAAATGGTTGTGGAGGAATATTAGCAATACATAATGCCCCTCACCATCTCACCCCAGTGTCTTCCAGTGACATATGGTGCTTTTCAAGTCTGGTATGAACATTCATATCTTTAAATAAAGATAAACCAAGAACTTAGAAGTTAGTCTTTGATGGTGCTGAGTAGCAAAGCTGAGTAGTGGCTGGAGTGCTTTATCTCTCTTCTAGAGTTTCTCAGTTCCACAGATGTGTGCCCAGCAAGGGTACTGTGTGTGCTTAGAGTTTAAAAACATACGGGGGTAGCAGCATGGAGTTGCTGATGATCTCTCTGGAAAGCTCTTCTGGGACAAATACAATTTTTGTCAAGACAAATCCAAAAACTGAGCAATAACCTCTCAGAACATTCTGTATCTTGTGACCTGGAAGAGTTAATATTTCAAATTCCTGCTTGGTTTGCACAGATCTTGACCTTTTTGTTTCTGGGGCTTTGTAGAATTTAGAATTTTTGTGCTCTTTAAGCATGTACTTTCACTTCTGTATCGTGAATGTGCATTCTTGAAATGACCTTTTGATAATAAGTTTGCATATATTTATCACTGAGCCAAAAGCTACATATGTGATTTCAGTGCTAGGAGCAAAATCTCTTTGATTGAAAATCACAGGAGGAAGATAGTGTTTGGGATATGGTTGTTCATGTTATTTTTACTTTATTTTATTTTTTATTTTATTTTTCCCCCCCATGGACTGAAGCTGGCAAATGCTTGTTTTCTTCCCTGTTGGGAATAATCTTGAAGACTCCTGGGTTTATTTCCATAAAAGTAAAGGAACACTGGGAATGTCAATCTCTAAGGAGATTTGGGAAGTTTTAAGGTTGGGTTTCTGGAGTGTGGTTTGTCTCTGTAGTTCTTAAAACAAAACCTTATTCAAGAATGAATATGGGGAATAGTTAGAGGTTTCAACTATTTACTTTCTCTATAAAAGTTAGTGTGCAAAAGAGTGAACTTCTCTGTTTATAACAAATAAGAATCTTGAGATACTTGTACCAGTTTAACTGTTTGCATGTTTTCTCTCTGCTCAGCAAAAATGGTTTTTGTTGTTTAAACAGTATGCTGCAAAATACAGTTCTCTGGGACTTCTTGTACATTGAAATCAAACTGGACTTTCTTTAGGGAGCAGAGAGTTGCTGGTAGGTGTGATCCTTCTCTGTAAGAAAACGCAAAATGGCTATGTGGTGTTATACAAGTGATTTAGGAGCACCATTGCTGCTCTGAGGGCTGGGGGCAGAGATGATGCCTATTTCCTATCCAACTTTCATTTCATTTATACCTGTAATTCTGGTGTCATGCAGATAACAGTTTTTCCCCTAGAAACTGTAATGGGTAAATGTGAAGCATACGGATTTATTAAACATTATGGTAAAGATAGAGCAGCAATAGTAACTATTTGTGTATTCTGCCATTTTAAATTGGTGATTTCTTTCATCGTCTTCATGACCTTATCTGTTTAACTTTAAAATCATCTGCTATAATTTAGAATATTTTATGTTTACTATGACTGGTGTGGTAGTAGATCAAGTAAAGGCTTTGCTGGGTAGTCATTCAAGGTAAAATGGGTGATGCCCAGGCACTGTACCACATGAGTTGCAGCATGTTTTTCCTTCTTGCCATCTAAACTGTAGCTTTAAGGTCAAACAGGTCTCTGAAAAAAATTTGATTGTGTTAAAATCAACTTCATCTACGTCAAACATTTAAATTGTGCTGGTACAAATCTTTCTGTCTAGAAAGATAAAATATTAAACACCTAATGAATAATGCAGCTGTCTCACAATACTGTGATCTTTATGTGAATAAGGCAGTCATAAATTGCCTGTGTATTGAACTGGCACAACATTTATTTCTGGAGTGACAGCTTATGCAGTGATAAGTTGCATGATGTAATGTTGAACACTGTATATGTTTTTAGAGAAGAAATGGTAGTTTTACATCTCCCACTGCAGGAACAGGGCTGCACATTCGTCTGCTCCCTGCAGTAACACAGCTGTGTGGAGAGCCAAGGTTTATTGCAGCAGTGTGCAGAGGAGGAGTCAATAGACGGAGACATCCATGTGAAACTGCATCTTGAGCCATGAAAAGAAACTGAAGATGCCTTAGGTAAAGAGCTGTTGATTAATGACCTTCGGCTTCAAGACTCTTCTCTAAGGACGCAGTTCTCTTCTCTCTCTTTCCACACAATGACACTATCTCAGTTGACTCTGCTTTGCTGTTTCTGCTGCTGAGCACCAGCTACTACTGCCATTCCCTCCTTACCTTTCCTCCTTCCTTTCACTAGTACAACCTGGCCTGTTGGCTGCAGTCTGACCGCTGGAAGATGCTGCTTTTTGTCCATCAGTTCTTTCTTCCATGAATATATTTTTCTTTCATTTTTAGGTAAAAATAGATGTTTCCAATGTTATTCTGAAAACGTCTCTGTTGCTGAAGTTTCAGTTACACAGAGGCTATGTTCTTTAGTCTTCAAGACAGAGGGATCCTCATTCCCATTTGCCTTGCTGAAGACTGGGCCCTAGCATGGAGCATTTCTTCTTTAAAGAAAAAACTTTAAAAGGGGAGAATTTCGCTTTTAAAATTAATTACCATGGCAACCTTTACAGTGAATTTCCAAACATAGAAAGTTGCCTTTAAGAAGCATGGTTCTCTAAGAGAAAGGTGAGTTTTTACAGCTTCTAACAATGCTCCCAGAGAATATAAGATTTTACAGGAATCAGTTAGAGGGACATTTATATGGAGAAAGGAAAAGTTATATGATCTTGGTGTTGTTGTGTGATTTATATATATATATATATATTTAAAGAGGCTGCATGCTAACTAATTTCATCTTAATGCTGGTTTAAAATAGACTTGGAGAACTAGATAGAGCCTGGCAGTAATACTTGTGATAAGATATCACAAGATATCATCTAGGTGAATTTATAGTTATCTATATGCCAATGATTCTCTCATACATATAACAATATTTTTCCTAGTTTTGGGCTGTCTTTTCTTGCATATGCAGAATCTTACTGGCAAATACTAAATACTGTTCTTAAAATAAAGAAAAAAAAAGTAACGTAATAGAATAGGGGGGGGACTGTCATTCATGCATTAAAAGAAGAAAATCCCTCACACATTATAGTTCAGTGAAATGTAACTTTAGTAGTCATCTGTGTCTTCCTCCGATTTCTCTCAGTACTCAGCTGAATTATTTGATATCCTATTATCTGTGTGTAATAGATACAAGGAATATGGAATTTCTTTTTCTACTGGAAATTCCCCAGTGAAAATATTATGCATCATGTGAAACCCTGATGTTTTCCCTGAAATGGGAACTCTGGTGTTTCATTCTGAAATCACCACAGTAAGAGTATTTTACAGTGAAACTTGCTATGTCCAAAGGTGTGAGACTTCTCCTTCTGGGAGAAGGAGCTAAAGAAACTCCATCTCAGTGAAGATTTCAGAGGGTGGTAAGGAGGCTGATGGACTGGCAAGAGACAGCCAGTTTTAATCAAATTGCAAGTTTGCCATGGGAAATGTTCCAATAAAATTCCAGTCAGCTCTGCTGAGGGTGAATATAATGATTGGAAAGTGTATGGGAGAGCGGGGGAGTGTTCCAGCATGGCACGTAGGGAGCAGGAGGACGGGTCAGCAGAGGAGTGTCCTCATCTCCTTTCACACCACCTGGGAGTGTAACTGCGGGGTCTGGGCTGCCTGCAGGTGGGTGGCTGAGACACACTGCTGACCTCTGGTGTGGGCACGGTGGGCTCTGGCCGTGCGCTCACCGCCGGGTTTTATTTAGCTGTCTTTCTACCGTTCTGTTGTATTTCACTAGTCTGGTCCCCAGCGTGGGGAAAGCAGGGCGGTTCTGGTGGAACTAGGGCTCTGTGATTCTGTCAGCACTCCGGATGTATTTTGCTGTGCAGTACCTGTCCGGAGGAAATAGTTCATAAAGCACCTCAAAGCATGGGAAAGTTCAGGAAAGACTTCTTTTCATTTCATTTTATTAATGTAACAAATCATTTAAAGGTGACAGCCTCCAGTTCAATACCTCAGTAGTTCAATTAAAAGGAAATGCAGATAAAAATAAGCTCAATTACTGAATTATTCATATTATGTAACATCTTTAGAAAAATCTTACTTTTAGAGCAAAGTTAGCGGTAAAGTTAGTAACAGTTATCTGAAGAGTGTGCTCTTTTAAGATGTCTCTGCCGTCATGCAGTGGTATTTTTAATTCATGTGAAATGGGAGTAAGCAAAAGATTGCCTTTTTTTAATGGAGGATAGAATCAGTGTGATCTGAAGAGTTGTTTCTTCTTGTGTGTAAAGGGTCCTATCAAGAACTTTATTTTAAATTCCAGAGTCAGCTGAAAGCTTGACAGGGTGTTTGGTCAGCGAGCAGCTCAGTAAGCAGTACAATTACAAAATACCACTGAGGCATGGGATTGTATCTATAAGAAAGCCAATTGCAGGTTATACCAAGTGATTGTAAGTTGAACAAGAGTGTTTCAGAAAAGAAGCAACTGTCATGAATTACCATGACCAAGTTTCTGAAAAATTGGCTGAAAGACTGACCTTAGGCAGGTTGCTAAATGCTTTCCTTCCTCATTGCTTCTGATCAATGGGGTTATAGATAGGTCAAAATATTTCTCATACCCTCCGTCAGCATGTAGCAAAACCTAGAACATACACTTTTTACCGAGAAAGTTAGATTTGGAATTTGCAACTGTGAAAGATGCATCTTTATTTTCATGTTTTTACAGAAAATGCATGCTCATTTCTGTAGAGAGGGTGAACATTAGTCTTTATGTATCGTAAATAACAACTGTAGTTTTAAGACTAAGGAGAAGAGATGAGCTGTGGCACAGTCCAATAAAAAAGGTAGAGAAGAACTTTGTTTTGTGCATTTATAGACTCTTGCACTTGTATAAATCAGAAGGAAAGTAGTCAGGGAACTATCATTTTGCATGAAGTAAGAACATCTATGGTCTGTATTCACTGAATGGGAATTTAGTGTCAGGGAGAGTAATCACTGAATTCTAAATTGTGGATATTCAGAGAGATTGGATTAAAGTAACTGCTTTGATTTATTTTTTTAATTGAGGATAATATATAAGATATTTTGACATACACGTTTAAATTCAAAGAAGGAAAAAACAGTGAGGGAACAGATAAGAGCACCAAGTATCTTAAGCACATTTGGACAACATTTTTTTGAATTTATGAATTCTTATGAACCACCGTTGTATTTGGTCTAATATTTAACTTCTGATGTATTTACCTATAAAATGGGTTGATAACTGGGAAAGCTGAGAAGAAAAAAAAAAGGCTCAAGATTGTAGATGATGGGATTTTCTTTATCTTGGTTGGTTTACGTTTACTTTTTAAAAGACCAGGTGAAAAGCCATCCTTAAAAAATGCGTTATGTGAGGAATGAGTTTGAGAGTTGCTGTCCTGGTTGGATACAAACCCAGCAGTTTGTGGAAAAAAAAAAAAAAAAGGATTATAACAATCACTTCCTTACCATGGGTTGATTACTGAAGGAGATGTTGACAGTAGCCATAAAATGAAGACTGTGCTTAATTTTTAACAAGCAGAGATGTCATATAAGGAAACTGAAAACATCATGAATATTATCAGGAATTGAGAGGAAATAGTCTGACATATTATGTTCTTATCTGAGGTTCATTTTTCTCACAAAACTTCATCCCTTATAATTCTAATTCATCTATTTCTTTCACTCCTAGGCACATTATATACTTTATTGATTGAAGCATTGAATTCATCTTTGGAAATATATTTCAAGATTGCAGTTAGTGCAATTGGAATTATGACTGCTGGAACAGCCTTTTTGTAAGCAGGCTCATATTGCTTTGTAAATGAAGAAGAATATTGCTGTTTGGTGGTTAGCTCCTCATGCAAATTTAACAAGAATATCTCTTGTTGAAGCCCATCCCTTTCAGGACATAGATTTGTGATCATAAAGGTATTTGAAGAAAGAGATGAGTCCAGTGGGATCCATGATTTTTTAGTGCCATTTTGGTGCTGGAGCTGAGATCTAATACAAAGAGGTACACATTGTTCTTTCTTTCAGGGACTTTCTAAGGCAGGTTTATGTAGTTACGTGTAACTAGGCATTCACCCAGGGACTGAATTAGGGGTCTGTCTGTGTGTGTGTGGTTTATTTATTCATTATTATTGTTTTGTTTGATTGATTTTTATTTATTTATTTATTTATTTTTTAAAAGAAGGCTTTTGCATTTGGAAGGCACTGATGTTATTTTGGGATTTGTTAGTTTTGTTTGTTTGTTTGTTTCCCATTGACTAGCATGCCCTTCAGTACTTTTAGGTTTAAGTGCCCTACTGATGGACTTTACTATTCTCTTGGTTTCTAAATACACTGCTGCCTCCTATATTTGAGTTTTCACTTTGTGGACAGTACCATCATAGCAGCAGAGAACACAACCATATTTAACTGTTCAGATGCTGCGTATTGTTCAAAGACAGTCCTGGTTAATGACACGTTAAGCTCTTCTCTGAATTATTACTAACAAGTTTCATGATTGTACAGGTAGATTTGGTGATGAAATTTTACCTTGTGGAACGTTCGTAAGGACTGCATTCTACAAATCTGTTTAATTGCATGTTCTGGACTCTGAGAGAAATGATATCTGTGAACAGAAACAGTCTTTCTTCCTTAACTATCTGCTTTGTTTGAATGCTCAAATCTTCAGCACCTGAGATATTCAGAACAATTTCAGCATCATTCTCAGATTGGAATGTTCTGACAAATATAACTTACAAATGTTTGTAATGTTTATTGCATATATATTGTGATTTTTTTTTATTTTTTACTTTCTGTAGGTGGTTTTGAAAATGAATCATCAGTAATGGGACATTCAGTGTCAGAGGTATGAGTGAAGACAAGGACGTTTTCTTGGTGTAATATTTGTGAATGTCCTTCCACTGAAAAGATGGTTAGTCACAGGAGCTAACTTTAGGCACGTGTTTCTTTTTATAGGTTCTTTCTATAATCAAATTGTTTTAGGAGGATTCAGAACATTTGTGTCTCTCCCGTGCCTCCCCTTAACCTTTAGGAATATACAACTAACATCTTATACAAGTAATGCATAACACACACCTTAAAGTCTGTCGTACATTATGTGGTGTTCTGAATTGTTAATGTCTCAAAGAATTATTCACACATGAAAGAATGATGGGCCTTGCCCTTGAACAAGCTTGTTATTCAGTAAATGAGTTACATTGACTGCGTTTTACAAAAAAGAATCTGTATATTATAGACCTCACATCCTACAATGTAGTTACTGGATTTTTATAGCCTCCTACCATTTTTTCTGATTCTGCTATAAAGAGCTTGAGAAATTAAAATGGTAGCGAACAGTAGAATACTTCTTTCCTCATCTCTACTCTACCAAGTTCAGACAATTGTTATGTGATTACTGTTTCATTGGTCTTCCACCAGAAATATGATGTAGCTCAGAACAGAAATAAGCATGACCTATGCATGTTAGTCATACAACATAAGCTGAGAACAATCAATTGGATCCCTGTGCGGAACGTATGTACGAACATGGCAGGTTTACATACTCTTTTCAATAGCATCTTTTTATTGTTAATTGCCTGGAGTCCTGCCAGAAAGATGAGATAGCAGATGAACACAGATTTTCACTGGCATCTGCTGCACACTACACACTACAGCTGCTGTCTCCTCTGGGGATCACCATCACTTTACGACCACTCAGAAATCTTGGCATCATAGGCCTTATTTCAAACAAAATGGTTACTTGCCAAGAGAGCGTGCTGGAAATTAATGGTGCACAGGAGAAAGACAAGTACCACACATGCCTCAAAATTTTTTATATAACTGGCCCTCGATGACATCTTTTAGGGCCTAGGACATGCCTGCAGTTCCCAGACAGTGGGAACAGCCTTTATGTCCACCACAGGCAGTCGTTCCAGAGGACAAAAACCCTCATAGGCACTGGACTTGACCCAGCACAGGCGACATGTGTAGTCAGATATACATCAGTCCAAATGCATATTTAGTTTAAAAGTGTTTTATTCAAATTATGTACTTTGCTGCAATATAGGATGCAAAATGTTTTTTACCATCAGGGGGAGATCATGGGGCTGGAGTTGTGGGTGGGTGGTTTCCACAAGTCAATATGAATTGCCCTCTGCTTCTCCATCCTTGTTTGCTTCTGCCCAAGCTGTGTAAGGCACCATGCTGTAGTGCCCAAGAGTATGGATGGCACACTGGTCCCCTAAACAGCATGCAAAAAGACAGTTAAATTAAGCCTAGTTGCTGTGCTGAAAATTGTTAGTGACTGCGCTGTGGAGGCAGACACATTCAGACGTATCCTGAGCTATCTTTTTCCCCATCTGTGAAGTCTTATGTTTTTTTTCCTGTACCACAGATGATGTCTCAGATTGATTGCACTGCTCTGCATTATAGAGAATATCCAATTAAATAAGATAAAATGAGACTTACAATATTTGAAATGTAGCAGTTGATATTCAGACAGCACATTAAGATGTAAAAAAAAAAGAGAGAGATTGTAAAAGAAGGCTCTGCTTTTAAAATCTACCTACGCACAAAACATATCTGATGATTAGTCCTTCCTTTCATTCTTTGGTCAGTAAAAAGCTTCTGGGACTTGTCTCAACATTTGGTTTCACTGGATGTTGTGCTTTGCCCTGATGTTTGTACCACCTATTACTGCTATGTGTGCTGTTACCTTTTACTGTGCACAGATGAACAAAAGGCTAAAAATCAGTGCAGGCTGGCTTAATGAGAATGTCCTTGATTTTAGAAAATCAGAGTAATAGCTAGTTGTGAAGAAAGAAAACAATTTTGAATGCAGTGCTTAACACAAGTGAAAGTAAGTTTTAAATGATCTCACTGCTGAGTCTACTTTTGGCAAGTAAATGCTGTGCATATGTAGTAAAATGAGTGAGACAAGTTACTGCATAGTTTCCGAATCAGTAAGTGCCACTTAAGAATACAGAGCCAATCTTCCAATTTCTTTTAAAACACAGATACTGCCTCAGAAAATGAAGAGTTGACACGATGTTATTTATTGTGACAGAAACAGAGATCTGAATCTGTTGTTTTCTGTATGAATCCACATTCATTGTAGTGCAAGTCTATTCCACTTGCTTATCAAGAAGGTGGGTCAAAAGCCAGAATATCCAATCAACAGAAATTCTGATATTCTTGCAATTTTTTTTCCTTGAATCTCTTTTGAGCAATTTTGGAATTCACTTTTGAACTCATTGCTTATAATATTTCTATCAGAATTAGCTTCTAGAGAGTTGAGATATTTCATATTAGTTGAGCTCCTTGTTTCACTGTATTTTATTTTATTTTATTGATGTGTTTTGCTCTCTGGTTTTAGTTTTTATGTTTTGAATTATTTCTTACTGTTTGTATATTATAGTAACATTAATTGATGATTGGCATTCCAGATGGTGTTTCAGTAATTGATATGATAATTGTTTTTTGGCTTGCTTGGAGACAACTGGTATTCTAATTGATAATTGGTATTCTATTTGATATGTTAGATTGAATCTTTCAAAGTAACAAGTCATTACAAAATAAAAAGCCAGGATATTCCCATTCAGATAGGGTCAGATTTATTTTCTAAACAAATTTTTTTGAGAGCACAAACAGCAACTTTTTTTTTTTTCTTAACAAATTGACAATTTTTTGGTAGGGAAACATTCTACTGAAAACTTAGGTTTTGGTGTCTACTATAACTACCACATTTCAGGGCAAGGTGTTCTTTCTCACCACTATTTCCATATTAATGAAAGCAAAGGGAACCCCCCCCCTCTTTTTTTTTCAAATTATGCTTCAGAATGCATATGGTTCTAATGCTATTAAAAGTTGCACGTGGAACAATAGAGTAAATCAAAGTAGATACTAAAACAAGCAAAAAGAGTAACAAAGACATCAACAAAATCTCAGGGAAGCCCAGCAGGAATTCAGTCAGCAGGAATGGTGACAAATGACACTGACTGCAGCTTGCTGTGAGAACTGATGGGTGGCATGTTTTACATGCAATTGTTAGGCATATATCCTGACAGCCTTGAAAAAATAAAAGCTTATAGGCACTTTGTAATGCGTTTTGTTTTTGTAGAGACGAACTAAAAAGTAAAATGTTAGACAGAAATAATAATACAAGACTTAGAAATGCATCAAACTAGGCATCTTGGGAAAAAGTTCCATTTACTCATTTGGGCTCCTAGGATTTGCATAAGCAGCACCTTGCATTCAGTACCACGGTCCTGAGGCACTTCAGGGGGAAGCAGCCCAGCTTCAGGGACATGAAGGGACATGAAGCTGCTCAGCTCAGCCGCTCCATGCACCAATGAACACTTGTTGTATGGTCACACCTTCCAACAAGGAGCCCCGTCGTCATTCTCAAGTAAAATATAGGTCCTTCCTGCAAGCTGCCGGCAGCATACCCACAACAACACTGACAAGTCAAGAGCAACCAAAAAGAGCTTTTGTATTCACTCACCTACACTTTTTTCTTCATTCATGCCTAAAGACAACAAATAGTTTTTCAGCCTGCCATGCTGGCTATTAAAGTAGGACTTATACGACTCTCTCCAAGATATCTGCATGACTTTATCCTGCATCTCTTTGAGCCCTACAGGAATTTTTCAGTCAAGCTAGATAATCACCATTGAATGCTAGCTTGTTATACTTTAATACACTACATTCAAGTCTACAAATAAGCCTTCTGATGATGGGCCTAAGGTAAGCATAAACTTTTTATTCATTAGGAATTTGTTTTGTGCCGACAGAGTTAAATTAACACTGGCTCTGGATTGCAGGTATACCACAGGTAACGTAGCCACTTCTGTCAATTCAGGAAGAATAAGCTATTCTGGCCTAAAGCACATTTGCAAGTGTAAATCTTTGTCTTCCTGGAGTATGTGGCATTTTAGCTATTCTTTTCTAAGTTGGCGCAGAGAAAACTGTGCAACCCTATTGGGTACACAAGCCATTTCTTCCTGGAGTCCTGGTTCTAGTTCAGGCATCCTTTTGATCACAGTTCAAAACATAGATCTTGACACTGATAGTACCTGGCAGGCACAGGACGATGTTACCCATCCTGGTGAAGGAGGGTAATTGAAAAAAAAAAATGCTGTGACAGGTAAAATGCCTCTGTGAAGATTTGATTTGCTGATACAGGAGGGCTGTACAGCAATGCTCTTACAGATGTGATAAATGTGAGACCTGGAAAGCAACTGAAGTGAAAAAAGATGCAACTTGCCAATGAGAGAGGGAACACTGTATTGCTCCCAGTAGCCTTTGCTTGACATGGGGACCTAGAGCATGTGGTTTAGGAAGGAGGTCCCTGGCTGGCACATGCAACAGGGAGGCAGAGCCCATCTACTTCTGTGTCTTGGGGCAAATGAAATTACAAGGGAAAGAACAGAACTGGAAATGTCATTGTATCACTGTGTAAATCCATGTTGGAGCCACAGACTGAACATCATGTGTGGTGCTAGTCCTACTTCTTGCAACATTCTTAATGTGCACTTCAGGCCCTCCATTCTTAAAAAAGGAGGGAACAGAGGAGGAGTAACCAGGGATGATCAGAGGTCCACAGCAGCCTATCTGTGAGGTGCAACAGTGTAAATTGGGTCTCCTAAGCTTGGGAACAGAAACAACAGAGAGAGGATACGGTGGAGCTCCGTAGTATCATGAGTGGAACGGAGAGGTAAAAGGAAATAGTTGTTCATGATCTCTCCCAATACAAGATTGAGGGTGACAGGTTCCAGACAAAGAAAAAGAGCTATTCCTTCAGACTGTATATTTATGCTGTGTGGCTTCTTCCCATAGGAAATTATATATGCTAAAACATTTACGTAAATTCAGAATTCAGCTGGACAGATGAGTTCAAATACTCCACTTCCACCTCAAAAAAATCCTTGAGCTGGCAATTTGTTGGAGGCTTGGAGAAAGTGCTGGGAAAATACCACCATGTTCACCCTTTTCTTCCAGTGTACTTTCTGTTGGTCACCAGTAGAGATGGGTTGCTGGGCTGGATGAAACTTTGGTCTGACCCCCTACAGTTTATAGTAGTTATAGAAAAACAAAAGCAAAAACAAACAAACAAAACAATGAAAATGGGCTGGATCAATGACGTCTCTGTTCCTTGGCTTTCTTAAGACAGTGGCATGAAATCAGGCTCATGGCCAACACAGGATAGTTCTGTACCATGTACCACAAGGCCCAGGCAGTTGTGAGGAGCTTTAAAGCCTTTGAAGGATAAATGGTGAGGCTGTCTGGCAGAGGTGAGGGGTAAGAAATGTCAGTTTTCTGTTTGTCTGTTTGTTTGTTTTAATAAAAATAAAATATTTTTTATAATATATGTAATTTTCTTTAATAAAGAAAAAAATCAACAGATTAGCATATCCTGCATGCTGAGCCATGGCAAGATCTGAGATACATACATCATGTATACATCCACCATGGATGTGTGGAGTTTTTGAGAGAAAATAGAAAAAAAGTAACATTCACAGAACAGTTTCTCAAACTTCTATGGATCTTGACAATTGTAATCTCCCCAATATATAGGAAAAAGAAAAAGAAAGAAGAAAGAAAAGGCTATGCAAAGCAAAAACATGTAATTTATCAAGATGCAAGATTATTAAGCAGCTTTCTCTCCAGCTTGTCCAGGCCCAGGGAAGTTCTGTAACTAGAAGCTTTTTTGTTTGCTCATTTAAAGGTTTGCAGTTGTGAAGAGGTTGGTTTTTTTTTTTTTTTCATCTGATATAGTCAGAAGTGTTTCAACATTTTCAAAGCTGTACTTGAAGTATAATCTGGGTTTAGATATGCTTTGTGCTACCAATGGCAAGGGACTTGATGCTGTGTTAGAGAGGTGATATTTAAACCTATGAAAAATGATTTACTCTCATGTGGGAATCCTAATGCTGTTGTAACATTTTTTCCCCAAGGTGTAGAGAAAGATAGCTATGCTTTCCTGGATGTGTTTGTTATCTAAGTAGGGCATAGGATGGAAAAAAAAAAAGGAACTACCTTTAGACTGTGCTTTCAGACATGGGTGCAGAGGGCAGCAGTGATTTTTTTTCTCCTGCTCATTCATTTCCACCTAGGATTCAAAGTGAGCAGAAGAGTCAATCGTAGCATCAAGCATAGCTGTCTCTCTGCTGAGCCTCAGATGAAAATGATTTTGCATGAGAAACCTTTTATCTTACTTCCCTTTCTGAGCTCCCCCCTTTCAAGGCTAGCTTCAAAATGTGAGAAAACTGAATATGTCTGCAGAGCATCATTGACTTTAATAGGAGATGTGGCAATTTGCGCAAGCTGAGGAAAGGGTGCTTAGCTTTTTAAGGTGGACAAATTGGCTCATTTTCTCCTTTACTGGGTGTAAAAGTCGAAAGGAACCAAATAAGTAATTTGCCTATTTATGCATCTTACCTTAATGCCCCATTTTTTGCTCTCTGCCCATTTTTCCAAAGTGCTTCTTTAAGACCTTCCTCATCTGTGCCTTGATGACTGCAGACTCCCCAGAGCTGCCTTGCTTCTTGTGTTTGGTTTTTTTTTTGTGTGATTTTCTTCCTTACTTCTTGCTCTGTACAACTCTGTACTTGCTCTGCTCTGGAAGGGGCCTTGAAGAAAGGGTCTGCCTCAGGCTGCTCTTAAGGCCTCTGCGTAGGGCCAAGACAGAATAAAAGACCCACGTAAAGAAAAGAAATAGCTGAAGTAATTTGTCTCCAGCATGAGCACTGACATGCTGATAATATCAAACCAAAAGGCCTTATTGCACCTGCCAGCATCAGTTTGTTATCTCAGAGGTCTACAAAGCAGGTCAGGGCACTTGAGGTTAATTAAGCACTGTTAGCTAATGGATTATTTATATAGCTTTGCGAGTCTGCACTGCATTGTTATTGCTTATTCATGTTCATATTATCTCTGTCTAGAGAGCGACACATCAGGAAGGAACCTGTAAGTATCTGCCTGTAGCTAAAGGTGGTGCAGACTGGAGCAGAACTGGGGCTGACCCAAACCTGCCTCCCCAGTCAGAGAGTCTGTCGCAGTCCCAGCATGGCGTAACTCGGACACAGTGCCTTGCTGACCCCAGCTCTGGCACTAAAGCCCTCTCCGCCAGTACCAGAGCTGCTGTGCTATGCTCACCCAAATGGTGCAGGCAGGCAGGATGAGGCCGGCTGGCGGCAGGTGTTGCTCCATGCAACATGCGTGGTGCGCAGCGCCTGCTAGCCAGGGCTGAGACATGATCACAGCAGATGACCCATCAGATGCCTTGGCTGAGTGATTTCTGTGCAGCACAGGATGGTGTTCATCACTGTAGCATCTGAAGAGCCAACAAAACAAATACCATTGTCACATAAAGCTTTGCACGCAGGCTGGTTCTAAGCCACAGGCACACTGTGGTGTTTTCTACTTTTAGTAATTTCTCCCTCCTTTTTCTTCTTTATGTTTAATTTTATTGCTTCCTGACTTTGAAGTACTTTAGTACTCCACTTTTAATGTTCTCATATGCAGGTTTTATCTGGAGCATTATAAATTCTCTAGTTTCATAACCATACTATGACTTTATTCGTGGCAAAATATGCTCAATATAAAAGAAACGCTGCTTTGGAAAAAAAATTATCATATAAAGACATAACTGGGAGCAATAAGAGTTAGCCAGGAGCAGGATGGAGGCTGTTCATCCCTACTGGCAAACTGCACAGCTGAGATGTTTTTTTAGGAAGGGAGTGAAGATGTTTCTCTTACACAAACCTGAAAGCTCAAACAGAAGCCTCAGAGGAGAACAAAAGAGCAGCAAGAAGAGCAGCTCCTCATGGAGACAAGAAGCTTGTACAAGAAAAAAAAAAGACAGAAATGTAGGTAAGGAAGAGAAAGGCACATGAAGATTGAAAATACAGAGGAGGAATTTTGCTGTATGCAGGAAAGGAAAAGGACTGAGTGATGCATGCAACTCTTGAAGGCTCAAATCTCATCCAGCTTTGAAACACTAATCTTCTACTTCCCACTCAAACACTTGGTTTGCAGCCAGCAGCATGCAGGTGACTGAGCCCTGTCCAGAAGCTAGTCCTCCAAAGTGGACAGTTGGCTGTGGCTACTGGCCAGCATGTAAGACTTCCACTTACATCTGCACTGCAGACCTCGGTTGAAATGGTGCTCATGATCTGTTATAATAAGTCAGAGGGAGAAGCAAGAAAAGAAACACCTGTTTTTTGTAGCATCTCCACTGCTTGTCAGAGCACTCGAGTGTGCTCATACCCCCAGCTACTGGTGCTTCCAAGCTCCCCTACAAATGGCCGTGCTGCACTGACAAGTGCAGTCAGGCATGCAGCAGCACTGGGATTTTGGTGGTCAGCATCTATGTGGTGCCAAGCCTGAAAGCAGGGTTAAAACTCCACCTAGCAGAGTTAACTGAGGATCTAGTCTGCAGTGTACTGCTGGAGAGCTTGTCTTTCTTTCTAGATGTCTTGTGTGGGTATTGTCATGCTACAAAAAGTAATAGATGTCAACTTGAACATCTATTCTTCAGAGTTCTCTGCACCATTTTCTCACATCTCTGACCCACAAACCCCATGATTCAGCAACAGTGTGGGTTATTTGCAGGAAGAATAGGGGGAGTTTGCACTAGAGTCTGCTTAGTGCCAATAGTTCACCAGGTTTTCATCCCCCATAAGCTATATGCACTATTCCTAATAGCTTTTCTGCCTCTGATTCCCCATCCCTTTGTCTCTGCTTTTGTGCATGTTATCTGGGGATGTATTTTCAAGTGTCAATATCTTTTTTGAAAGGACTTTCGCCCACGTGAAAATAAGGTAATACCTCAGCTTACTGCAATATTAGTCTTATATTTTTGCAGACATTTACTTTCAGTTCAACAAAAAGAAACGTACAGAGAAAGGCAAGATCTGAGCTCTCTCTGGAAAAATCTGAAATGCTAATTAAACAAGGACACTTGCAGCTTTGTCCTGTACTTGGTTCTCTTGAAAATACAAGGGAAATTCACTCTCCTAGGCAAGATGTCATATGTGGAGATAATAACTGCAGTGACAAATCAGGAGACTGTGTTGAACTCCCAAATATGTTGAATATATTGGTGACATATCTTTGGTGGAAACTGTGGTACTTTCTGAACACTTCTACATTTTAAATATGTCCAGGCAATAATCAGTAACATTTTCAGTAGTGTTGGCACATTCTTCCTCATATAGTCCAGTGTTATCGCCTTATAGCACCACTCTTAAGTGGAAGAAACAAAAGGTTGCATGTAATCAGAGTTAAACTGTAGATTGAGCATCATTTTGGATGTGATGAATCTGCAGGTTTTGCAGTCCTTAGGAAGAATGATCTGGCTGCAGTATCCTTTATTTGGTGGCTGCACAAATAGTTTAGGAAGCTGAGTCACAGCTGCACAACACTTTAGCGATGATGTTTTCAGAAAGCGAAGAAGCAATTTACTTGAACCTCAGAGAAATGTAAGCAGTCAGTTTATGTTTGGAACCAGCTCCTAAAATAGATACCTCGTGCCATGACCAAATTAAAGTACAGCCTTACTGAAGTCCAACCAGTATGGATGTGCCCGTGCCAGGTTCATGTTTAGCATTGGTAGAGTATGTACCCTGACTCCGTTGTAAACTTCAGAGAGGTGCTAGTTTAAAGTGATACAACAAACAGTTGTTATGCTAAAAGGAATACCTTAGAGGTAATTGCACAAGAATTTAAGCATCATGAACTTCTAGTGACTGCACAAGAAGTAAAGATCTCATTTTACAGGTGGGGCTTATCTTTTCATTGATTGAAGCCCCTTTTAGCTGAACTATTTATTCAAAGAAATGTGTTGTCCGGGCATACTCATTGTTATTCTGCTCATGTGGCTTATTACACTGGCTTTCACAAGATGAATCAACTGAATAAGGTGACTGGGATTTGCTGTCTGTGTTAACGAAGATGTGATTTCAACAATCCTTAGAAGCGGGCAGCAGTAACATTAGCCCTGTAACCGGGAGGTATGTGAGCAGTTGCTTATAGGAGCACTCTTCCATTTATGCTTCCTGCAGGAGATCAGCTCTGATGAAGTGCAGCAAAATCAGGTAGCGAGCGTGCAGCTTCTGTTCTGAGTGCACAAAGCCATCTCAGAGGAGAGCAGTTTGCACAGCCTTTCCTCATGTGTGCAACCCCACTGTTTTCACCATTTGCCTACAGAAGTAGCAGCTCTCTTCCCCATAGTAGTATGTTATGTATCGAAGTGTATTAAGATGTCAGAGTTTCAAAACCTCTTCTGTGGTCTGGAGGTTTGTGTCACATTGACTTTCAGTGGAACTGGAAGACTGGAGTCACCAGGGCATTCTTGGACATTGCAGTGGAAGGACCCCTTTCACAAACATGTGCAGTCTAGTCAATGATGTCTGAGTGACCAGTTTTACTATTTACAGTTCATGTGCTCACAGTATCTAGATTTCCAATTCTTAGGGTCTGCTGTTTCCATCTGCTTCCCAGTTTGCCCATTTATATCTGCTTAGGGGGGGTTTTCTTTCTTTCTTTCTTTCTTTCTTTCTTTCTTTCTTTCTTTCTTTCTTTTTGTTTTAAATAAAGAGTGGCTGATGATGAAAGGAATAAGAATCACAACTAAATTAAGCATAAAACAGTATTGTAGAATTATCATTCAGCTTTGTTCTCTGAAAGAGGTTGTCTAAAGGTTTTCACCAGAGGATGCTGAGAGTAATTCAAATTAAGCTGGAGCAATTGTATTCATGTGAACATAAGCAGTATTTTCTGCTATAAAATAGTATTTCTTTCTGAGAGTATACTACATAGAAAATTTCAACTTTGTTATTCTCTGTGGAAAAGTAAAGCCTGTTTTTCATCATAGACAACAATTTCTATTTAAAAAGTAGCTATATGACAAATTTGAGAATGGTTGGTGTGAAAGAATTTCCAGTGTTGCAGGGAAAGTTTTGGGACTGGTTAAAGTGGAATTGTTTTTCAAGCTTAAGGTCATGTTGTTGTTGCTTGTAGCCTTACTGTTTTCTTAAAAATAGACTTTTGTTGTTGTTGTTAAAAACTAGTCACTACCTGAAGTGTAGCATCTTTTCCATATGATGAGATATCCTGGTATGTGTGAATGCTCAGAAGAAAAGAACCCATTGTTGCCAAGTTTTAGTCCATCAATCAGAAAACTGTCCTTTAAAATACTCTGTGGTAGTTACCTCATTAATATTGTCCTGTGTGAGCTGTGTGGTTTTTCTGAAGGAACAGAAGATAATTCCTCCTGCAGGCAAGTAATGCAGTAAACCATGACTTTGTATTAATTTAAATATCTATTAGTCTGTCTGGTTCTGATGTCCACAGCACAACAGCAGTAAAGATGTTCACATTTTTCCTTTTCGTAGAAAATTCATGTTTTTATAGTTTTCTTTCCTTTTTTTTTTTTTTTTTCCTTCTTTAAGAGGCTTTTATAGCTCCATTTTTAAACATGGCAGTTTTTATACTTTAGTTATTCTGTGCTGGTCTCTTGTATCTAACAGTACTAATTCTTATTCCTGTCAGGTATAAGTTTATCTATTCATGGGGCTGAAAAGCGTGTGCAAATCTGTCAGAGGAGAACTGCAGCAAGCTACCCAGTGTTACAGCATCCGCCTGTGGTTGGGCACCCTTCACTCCCACAAGTCAGAAGGTCAATAAAGATGGAAGCCTCGTCTGCTGGATCTAATATTTCAGCAGTCACTGGTGGAAAAGCAAAAACCCATCAGCCAGGTAACAGATTTGGCCTGACACCTTTTTCAGTTCCATTTCTTGTGTGGTGTGCCATTGTGTTGTGTAGCTGGTATCAATAGCATCAGATCGTGCTTGCATGGAGGTCAATGTATTGATCATCAGAGCTATAGACCGATGTTTTGTGTATGTTTGGTATGTTTTTGACAGTTATAGATTTCACTGGGAGTAACAAGAGATGGGACAGCTGAAAGTGGGGAATAAAAACGTAAGTTTAATCATAAAAAAACAGCCATAAAACCATCTGTAGTGGTGTCCAAAACGTAAATGCAGAAAGAACTTTGAGCTATTGTTTTTGGATACTGCTCCCTTTCTGTACATTCAATTTTGATAAGACCTGAGCTGATGGCAGTGCTGTAAATGCTACAGGCATCCCCACGGAAATCCATAATTGACACTAATGTTGGTTTTGAACTAAGGATGTGGCATGATGCAGGGTGCAGATCGAAGTCTTGCTGCTAGAATGAAAACAAAAGCTGTATATCTGAAGCAGATTTTGCAATATACATTAACTGGTTAACAAAATGAAACTTTTAAAAAGAAAGCCAGAATCTCCTGGGAACCATCAAATTCTAATTGACATCATGAATTCATTCCTTGTTATGTTAATTGCCAGAGCTATTTTAGAAGTATCTTTTCTTATAACAGGGGAGTACATTTGTGCTGGCCATGTTCAGTTGTTCTTCAAAGTAAAAATTAAACTCCAGATTTCTTTCCTGAGTAGAGTGAATTAAGGCTGCCCATAAAGTCAGTTTTGTAGCTTTCATATTGAAGGGTTTCAATAATCTTCCAGCTGCCCAGGAAAGGGCATGATGTACCCTGTAGCAGCTGCTGGGGTGCCGTGGGACAGAGTCCATTTGTGTGAGACAGACCACTCTGCCTGCAAACCCTTAGCATGCTACCATTATCTTGCAGGTCTGGAAAATGACTTAATTTTTTGTAGAATTTGAAAATATAGAGTATTTATTTTGGTTTGCTATGCAGCTCGATTGCCATGAGTTTCATACACCGATACTATTCAGTCACCATAATCTTTGTCAACATGGATTAATTAAGAATTTACAGTGACTCATAACCATTTCCTTTGTTTATTTCATTTCTTCTGTTCACTTGTTCGTCCTTCTATTTTTTCATCTTCTGTCTTTTTTCTCTGAAGTACAGAAACTATTACTACAGAAATGTTGCTGCTAAAGATATATAATCATGACTGCAGCATATTAAAATATCGGTTAAAAGAAACAGCACCACAGTTTGTGAAACAAGTGTTGTGAACGTGCACGATAGGTAACACTAACTGTTCTGAGCTGCTCATTTTGAGCTGTTACTATGTGTTAATAGATATGGCCTGTGTTTTGATACTCAATAATGCATAAGCAATATATGCTGGCTTTTGATTGAGAAAAAGACCCCTTGTTAGGTAGACCCCAGAGGTTTCCTAAAATGGAGCTCATTAGTGAGCATCATTTGGATGATGCTTCTCTGAGGAATTTAGCATTCAGTACAGTCATATGAGATTAGTTTTGTCTGTCATGTCCTGCTCTTTAGACAATAACAGCATCCATGACCTTCAGAGAACGTGCTCAGTGGCTTGGTTCAAGGAGGCGTTTTCTATAACCAGCTTCACTGAAGTTAATAGGAGTAAATAGAACCCAGAACCTTAAAGGTTGAAGACTTTTATAAATAGGTTGCATAACGGGAATCTCATCTTACACAACTTACAGTGTCATTGTTTCATCTGAAATGAAACAATGTTTTTATGATTTGGACCTGATTTTTTTTTTTTATTCTGTTCAAGAATACTAAATATTTCTCTGTGTCTGGGGTCAATTACAACTGTTAGAGCTGTATTCAGGTAGAGTCCAAGAAAGATTATAGTCAGGCAACAATAGTAATAAATAGAACTATTAAGAGAAAATTTTAATTTAAAAATGAAATCATATGTTATTAATTCCTACTCAGCCACAGATTAACTTCATAACTAACTTCATAAATAATTTTCCTTATACACTAGTTAGCCAATGGCAGTACCTTACCAAAGGCTGTACATTATAAATAGTTCAGTATTTCAGAGAGATGTTTTGACATACATGAATTACCCAGGTAAAGGATCTTGCACCATCATTTTCTAAGCTATCTTCCTGCTATTTTGTACAGTAGATTCCTGAGGTTTTTGTTCAGTCTAATTTAAAATATTTCATACAATTTGGATTCTTCCTTACATTGGAGTGTTTTTATCACAGTCAAGTAGGTATTGCTGTTGAAGTGGTATACATTATATTCAGTCTGAAATTTCCTTTGTCCAGTTAACAAATACTTCGAACATGAAGACAGTCCATCATAATAGATTGTACAGAAAAGTATTCTGAGGGCTTAAAATGGTATTTCTAATTCTTATCAATCAAAGAATTTAGAACCATGGAAAAGGTCTTGATAAAATGACAGAATAATGAATGAGTGTATTTTTGCCGTCTGACAGCACACTACTTCTGTTTTCTCTATGCCACTTTGTTTCCCTTGTCCACTTTTCTTTTTTTCAGAATGACATCTTTTATTATTTATTGCAAATTCTTTTTGATTGGCAGCTGTTTCCTTTGACTGAGGTTCATAGGTAGCTATGCTCTGAGGAGGTGGAACGAGAGATATTACTCAGCATTATAGCATTCCCTTTCAGCTTGCTTTCCTGCCAGTTTTATTTACTGCTGGTCAGGAACCTGAAGCTGTTGACTTCTGCTGTTACTCTGGGTGTTGTGAGCAGAGAGATTGGCTAATGATCAGTAAATTGCTCATGATATGTCTTTAATAATAATAATTATTATTATTATTATTATCTTGTGCAAACTTGCAGAGGTGCTGCTCAGCCACAAGCAGAACTTCAACTTCTGAGCTCTAATATTAAGCAGATCAGGAGGTATCACATAACTGAAACAAAATACAGAGGAAAATGGAGAAATAAGTGAAAGAAAGTGGTTATTAATGGTGATGTAAGAGAAGACTTCTGATACTTCTGCATATGCACCTGTCTGAGGAAAGTTCCTTTTGGAAAGGAGAAAAGCAAAGACAAGTAAAACAACCAGGTGGTAAATCTACCTGCAATGATTTCAGCATTGACATATTAGGAGTAAATATGCATTCCTGCCAGAATCATGGAGGAACAATATTTTAATTTTTGAGAAACCGCCAGTTGTCATCTCCCAGTTATATGAGCAGATGCGGTGTACTGTCGTTAATGGGATACTGGACTTCTGAAGCACAGGCTTCAAAACACCTGGCTGGTGTAAATTGTTAACAACTGTCCTGAAGAGGGTTTATGACCGATGTATCCATGTTGCACGCAGGAGGCTTATTTTGAAAGTGATGGTAAACAGCATTTAGGTTGTCTGTAACAGCAGCAGAACCAGCTACCAAACAAGCCCAGAGGTTAAACTGTCTTCCCAGTCCATTCCCTCAATGAGGCAAATCTGTGAACAAAAAAAGCCTCACTTGTGACCACATTGCACCTTAGTTATGAAGTGAGTAGGATTTTGGCTTCTGGTTTTCTGCCCACCCTTTCCATTGATACTCTTTATTCCATATAAGGGCGGTGTTATCTTACTTTTTCCTCTTGGTGATGAATTTCCTTTTCTGAAGGAAAGGAAACCTGGTTCCTCTAGCTGTTGTTAAATTTGCTGGCTGTGGAAAAACTACCTTGCTCAATACTTCTAAGTCAATTCTATAATGAATTCTTTTGTTTTGTGAAACACTGGAAACTTCCTATTTCTTCTCTACTTGCAACACTTGCTAGCTATTGTTACCCACTTCTGCAATAAGAGAGATTCAAAAGTTCCCCAGAAAGATTTTTTCTCTCTTTGATTTCTGTAAAGGTCTCTGGGTAAGCCTTCATACAGATATATAGTTGTAGCCAAAAGAAAGAAAAAAAAAAAGGTAACTGTGTAAGACTACATAATACAATTTGTTACTGTGTTATTGAAATTATCTTTAAGTTCCAGCATATACATAGGCACATTTCTTGCACATATAATAATGTAGATATTCATTTATATGAGTTGTACAAATTAGTTCTGTTGTCAATCTACACTTCCAACAGGAAGGATGGTCTTTGAAATTCTTTGTTTTTGGCATTTAGTAAATATGTAAAGAGTTCACCCCAGGAAATGCATAAAAATCTAGAGATTTCTGCTTTCAGCAGTTTACTTTTCGGAGAGTTCTCCTTCAATGTCAGAGAATGGTGCATTTTGGAATGGGGATTGCTTGCTACCTGAAATGATAAAGGCATATCCATGGTATATGAAAGAGCTTTACGTTCGATGGCAAGGAAACACCTCCTGAAATGACTGGTTTCTGGCATTATGATGGAAGTCTAGTACAGTCTTTGTAATTCAGTGAGATTCTTTTTTGTCAGTCTCTTGCCTTTTACCACAAATAATACCTGATAGAGAAGTCATGATTGTTAAAGGAATATGTATATTGTCTTAGGCATGCTTTTCTTCATTTTCAGATCCTTTTTTATTATTATTATTGCTTATTGAACTGAATTTTTATTGATGCGCTTGGTTGTTGGGCAGGAAATAAGAAGAGTTAGAGGCATTGGCCAGCAGAACAACTGACTTTAGGAGGCAAGGAAAAATGCACAGTTCTTGAAGCTATGGCAATCAAAATTAAAGCAAAAGAGGAAATGTATGTTTAATGAGCTTAGTCACAACATAATGAACTTTGAATCATCAAGGAAGCTAGAACTTCCTTGACGCTTCCTTGAAGAACTGAGCCCTATAAAACCGATAATTTACTGTGCAACAGATAACCTTTTCTCATCACAAGATATGCACATGCTTGTCAGCATTCACATTTGGTGTGAATGCTTTTCAGAAGATCTGTGTTAGTTAGATGGAATTTGTTGGTTAAATCACATTCTCTGTTCTTTGCTGGCTGGCAGGATGTATGGCATACATTTCTCTCAGATTAAAAGAATAAACTGCAAATAATTCTGCCAGAAAGCTCTGTCATGCAAGTATTTCTTGGCAGCAAATGCACACAGGGTATTGGGAATGGCTGATGTCAACTCACCTGAAAATTTGTATTCACATTGACAGTAGTGCTGTTATCCTGCTTGTCTAACACTCTTAGGGGTGCAGCCTTTTTCAATGTCTTCCACTGGATGTACATAAGAACTTCCTCTCGTGTGGAATGAAGCATGGAAAAAGCAAGCAGATTTCAAAGAAGTTTAACATACCCTTCATTAAGCTTATTTGCACATTACAAAAAAAGATATGCTTACAAGAAATGTCCCTATGCAGAAGTGTCTTGATTAATGTCAAAGAAATAGCCCTGGATATTTAACTTTTCTCTTTATCTACAGCCTGCATTCAATACAATGGAAGTCCAATGCACTAAACTAAATTTCTCCCTCATCTCTACCTCTAGTGTGAGCTGGAAATACCTCCCTGCTGCACACGGGGACAGTTCTTTCTCCTGACTATTGGAGCTCTGGAGCCTCTGCCAAGCTGCTAATGGGGAGTTTGCTTCAATTACAATAAGGACCTTTTGTCCCTGGGCTGAATGACAGGTTGTCAGATGGTGATTATGCGGTACTTTGAACTTAAGGGTTGAACTAGCTAGTAGGGGGTGCAGAGCCTGAAATCTTTTGTCACTTTGCTTAGTCATTCAGTCCATTTCATTCACCGCTTTACTTTTCTTAGGGCAAAAGCCAGTTATTCGAAAATACCTGCTCCTAAGCCAAACCAACCAACCGACCAACCAACCAACCAAACAAAAAGCTAGAGAATAAAGCACATTTTTCAATGCTAACTCTCCTGTTTAATTTAAAAAGAGTTGGTTTAGGCACAAATTGCACCTTCTATTTAAATTTGTGCTGCACCTGACACACCAAAATACTGATCCTGCCTGGGACCTGTGCATGCCCTCAGTAAGGGCCTTCAAAAATAATATTAATAGTTTTAAGTGGTGGCTTTGAAGGTGTTCTACTTCTCTGGGGAAGTATGTATTTTTAAACTTTTCTCTTTTCAAAGACTTCTTTTTTTTTTTTCCTTTCGTGCTTTGATCAGCCTCCTGTTTGCTGTTGTAAAATGATCTTTCATTCACTCTTGCAATCAATTATGTATGGTTACTTTAAAATCAGTACAGCTCACCCTCAGATTTCAGCTCTCGTAGCTTTGTTAGTTTACAACATGCAGCCAGCTCACAAAGGCTGCAAAATGACAGTCTCTCTGGATGTTCTTGATCATTCCACCCTCAGACAGTTTTCTTGCAAAGGGAAACATGTCTGAAATAGGAACCAGCAGACAGGTGTGGCTTTGCACCAAACAGGGAATGTTGCTGGTCCCAAGGCAAGGTCATAATGTCCTAAGACCAGTGTACCATAATTGTCTTAAAACAGTTAAGAATGTTTTGGACCTCTCTAGCTTTTGCTGAAGAAAACAGACAAGAAAATAGATTAAAAAAGCAGAAGAAGAAGAAGCAGAAGAAGAAGAAGAAGAAGAAGAAGAAGAAGAAGAAGAAGAAGAAGAAAACAATGTTTCTGAGAAATGAATGATCCATTTTATTAAAAGCAAATAGTTTATCATTCAAGAAGCAATCAGGGAGACTTTGAATAATCAGTTATTATGTTCCTGTAATGCTTGACTGAAAAAACGTGGCTTGTTCTTAAACACAGTCCTTACATAAAGGTGACTTGATATTATGTAAGCCTCTATTTCTAATGTAAAATATGCTTCATATATTGCAGGGAAAGCTTCTTGAGGTAGACTGTCAAAAGATGGAACAAACTAGCTTGTACTTTGACAGAGATGTTTTTGAGATCAGAAAATGGATTTGTTTGTAACGCGGCTGCACTGTGTTACTAGTTTCCACAAAGGGTTTGCTGCAGTCCAAAAGACAGCAAGACTTCTTTCCCAAGCCTGGTGNGGGCTTGCGTGGGTAAGTAGATATAAGTAAGTATGTCTATGTATCAGAACCCACCAAAAATTCCTACTACTGCAATACAGGGAGGTGGCAAGCCCAAAAGAATTGCACAAAACACAACATCACTGCTTACAGCAGACATAAGGGGAGCAGTGAAGCAAAGGTGGCATCATTTTTGATCTATTCCTTGTTCCAAAAGATGAACAAACTCCATCTGGGACATGCAGACTGCTGCCCTTCCCTGTGCCACAAGTGGTGGCTGGACATCTCAGGGAAGCAGATGTGTTCTCCATGGAGGCACAGTATTTGCTAGTTACATCCCTGGGGTATGCAGTTCTGTACTGTGCTGTGCTTCAGAGGTCCAGCAGAACATGAAAGACACATTTCTGAGGTCTTCATTATTGATAACATTCAGGGTGCTTACAGTAGAAAAAGGGAAATAGCACTACAGTCTATTACCTTATTTAGACCTTACTTTAGGAACACACTGAGCACAGAGAAGGAATTTAGCACCTGCAGAAGTAACTGAACTTCAAGGAAACTGGAAGGTTTTTAAGGGTCATCAAAACTGCACATACTTTAAAGGCCCTTTGTGCTGCCAGAATGCCTGAAAATGATGATCCTTGAGGTTCAGATGCTGTCCTGCTGCTTGCGAAGAGTTTCTGCTTAACGCTAATTACTGAAAATTCTCTTTAGGACAGGCATCCTGTGTGAATAGCCCAAAGCTAGGCTATGCATTTTAATGGTGAAGTGCTGTATTTCTCCTTGGTTACTCCTGGTAATTTTAGTAGGTCACAGGTCTTTATGAGAAAGGCCAACTGCACCAGGTTTAAGGGCAGGATTCCTGCTACTTGTAAGATACTCTCAAAGATGTTGAGACATTGAGGGGTACTGGTAGCCATTAATCATTTTCATCTAGATGAAGCCTTCCATTGTAGAAGTCTCTAAATCTCTGCAAGCTGGAAGGAACAGATTGGGGATAGACTGTATGTGCTTCCTCTGTTCATATTCCCTTTGTGTAAGCATCTGCTGTCAGAAATAGGATCCTGCTCTGGTTACACCTCTGTTCTGCTATCCTGTATTTAGGATAACCATTTTCACATTCCTGTGCTATGTTCATTCCTTAGCAGTCTCAGGACAGCTGATGTTTCCAGAATGGTTTAGCTGCTGGTGTTTTCTGAAGGAATGAATGGGCAGGATGTGTATCACTGTGAAGGCAGTGATAGGCTATAGTATGATGTGAGTCTGTATAATCCACTGTTGCATTAAAATCCCCCTGGAAGAGAAGTCGGGTATCTTATAAAAGCTATCTTGATATTCCATGTTATAATGAAGTAAATCTTTGGCACACTAAAGTTATCTGTTAGGTCATGCCTCTTACCCCTGTGCAGCCAGCTTTTCTGCTTGTCTCACCAGTAAACTGCTGACTTCAGAACTGGGCAAACTTTGCAATGAACAGTTTACTCAGCAAATGTTTTCTCCCTCTCCCCTTCCTGGATTGCCTGCTAACAACTCCTGATATTGTTAAAGAGATAAACTGAGGGATTTATCATTCACAAGTAATTAGATTTTTCAAACATGGACAAATGTTTGAACATATGTGATAGTGATCTTTGGTAGCTATGTCTTTATATGCACACTTGCAGTGTAAAAAGAAAGAGGGAGAACTAAAACATAATCATTCCTGCTGAAATTTTGATATAAATAAGAGTAGCATGAAATGAGCTGTATTGTTCAGTCCATTTAGGTCTCGGACTTCTTTCTAGATTCTCATTTGCAACATACACTGTGAAGAAATGTCTCTGCTTTGTTACACAAATATGGCTTTGTGCCATTTTCAGACTGTCTCCCATAGATTTTTGGGTACTTGAAAAGATGAGCTTTGTTCTCAGTAGAAGAGCGCAAACTTCAGCGCCTTGTCTCTTTGTATTATCGGTGAAGAGAAGTGCTTCTAGGGGTGTTTAAAAGGCTCATTGTGCAACACTGTCCCATGAGTAATTGGGTAAGGATCTGCACAGCAGCCACGTATAGCCAGGCAATTGGAAATACTAGGTGTAGGAGTGTGTGCCATGCTGTTCTGGGGGCTTCTGTGTGGATATTTGGGTCCTTCCAGCTTTCAAAATATGGAGGCATTCTATGAGCATAGATGGAGAATGAAGGTGGAGATTGTGTCTTTTGCACAACAGTCCAATGATTTGGGTGCTTATCCATGTGGAAGACCTGGATTATCAGCTCTCCTGAGCTGTTGTCCAGTTTGTATTTGCTGCTTAGGAGATGCCTTCCTCTTGATGGTAAGTGCAAGGTGTTGGATTTGACAGTCCCCATGCCCAAGGTACATTCTGGGCAGTGGAAGAATCAGAAATGCAAGAACTGAGGGCTAGCAGGACCCTGCCCCCACAGCCTGATGTTCAGGCTACTTTGTCAGGAGAGGAGATTTTTCAAGATGTGAGTTTGCACCAAGGGCTGTCCATCCATTTTGTCTGCAGTTGTCTGTGGAAAAGGCATAGGCAGCATGAGAGACACAGAGAGAAAGAGCATGCAGAGCGTAGGACATCCCACTTCTCTGTAGTTAATTGGCTGAGAGGACTTCTCTGCTTCTAATGCCAGCCAGCATTTAACAGAGGGCAGAGTGGGCACCATATGTCTTAAAAATACCTTAGGATGTGATAATTCAGTAGTATTAGGTGTTTAGAAATCCCTTCTTCACTACTGCTGCTTCTGGAAGATAAGGAAAGAGTTTGTGTTAACATAATTAAATGTATGACATGTCTTACAGTGTATTGCAATGCAAAGGGAAACTATTTTTAAGTAGCCTTTCAAAAATAATTCCACTATTGTTGTTATGATACCCTTGACATGACCATGCACAGAGACAGCCATCACATAGGTTCTTCACTCTAAATAGAATGATATGGGGTTTTTTTTGTTTTGTTTTTGTTTTCTTTTTCCCTTAGCATTGTTTGGACTTTCCTACAGAAAATGAAATAACCCTATGTATCCATTCTAATGACTTTCAAAGCATTGTTAAAACTAACAAGGCATTTTTGCGCTTTTACACTCAGCTTTTGATTCTCTGTCACTAACATGCAGACACACTATTTTATCCATAATCAGTGAGAAAACCGTTAACAGAAATGGTGTTTTCTGCATAGTGAAAGATTCAATTAGCTATACTGGACATTGACAGAGTATACTATTTTTTTAAGATAATTGGTAAACCAATTAAGACTACCAAGAGTTATGGATATATGTGGCAATCTACCAGGTCTGAGGCTTTTCAAAGGTCTGCAGATATTTTCACAGGGTACCCAAATTTTTCAGTCTTGGAAACACATTGTGTATTAATGCTGTTAGGAGGGAGTGCTTTGACTTAAATTAGAAGTCTCTAAAGGCCTCTCTTTCAGTGTGTATCATTACCTAGTATGTATAATTCTTCCAGAACTGTGCTTTGTAGATAGATGTGGGCAAATCCTGTGACCTACACAGGTAAAAAAGAAGTACCTCAAATTAGAGAAAACTATAAATAGCAAAATTGGGCTGTAAGATACTCCCAGTTTGTCACTGCAGGTACATATGTGCTGGCACTGCACTACCATACTGAAACCACTGCAGATATGGCAGGCAGCTGGCTTTACTCAGTTGCATCTTAAATAAACAAATATGTCAACAAGGTCTCAGAAACAGAGAATTAAACACATGCCTTTTCCTGTCTTTCTCTCCACTGCCATCTTCAAAAGTAACCCAAGATTGGAAACAAGCATCAAAATGAAAGAAAAAGGGAATTTATACTACCATCGGCCTGTAGAAATTTAAAATTGTGTTGAAACTGTAAGGTAGAGGAAGCTTAGTGCTACTTGTAAGGATCAAGGAGAGCTTCTGGGTAATGCTCTTGTTCCAGAAAGGAGTCAAGTGCTGGACTGGTGGGTCAAAGAGCTGCAGAGAGAAAACAAATCTACATTCTTCTGTGTGGCAGCTTGAGGCAGGACACAGGATATGTTTCTGCACCATGTGCCCAGAAGATACCTGTGAAAGAAGACATGCAGCTGTTGCCCTGACTTAAGTGAGTCTTTTGATGAGAAACCGTGCAAGTCTGAGGGAACTGACCTCTTGTATGGGTGTCTCTGTACCCACCTCGCTGGTGTGGGTTGGCTTGGCTGGGAGCGAGGCCTCATCAAGTGAGTGGAGTTCATGCAGGGAGCAAGGACCGGAGGAGAAAGGGGGTACATGGCCCACCAGCATTTCTGCCCTGCACACTAGCAGCTTGCAGATCATCAATGTTAACCTGAACTCCCAAAAGACCTTTTGACATTTCCAAACATTTTTTTAAATCCCTGTGGTGGAAAAAATAGATCTTGAAAAACACTGATAATTCATTTTTTCATGAGTGTTCAAGAGGAAAACAAACACTGAAAGACAGAGGTATCCTTCGTGATGCAAAACCCATTTCTACGTGGACTTGGCTTGCACTTTCAGGAAGTGTCTTAGCTGTATATGGAGAAGACAAACCCTTCCACCTGGACAAAGGAGTTTTAAGGAAACTCTGAAGTGCCCTCTTGTTCCCTCTATTTCCATGTAGGAAGGCAGTGTCTACACTAGAGTCAAGAGGAACCAGTGTTTTATGTTTAAGTTGAAGCTGACAAGGAGGAAATCAAATGATCCTGCTGATACTAAATTTTGGACCTTTGTAATTACAGTCCCACAAAACATAGTCGATTCTGTTTTCAAAATGGCAACTGACCATACATATTTTAAACATACCTGATGTTTCCTTCTCCTACAATTCTATTTCTTAATTCCTCTGTTCTCTTTAATTGTTTTGTGATATTTTATCTTAACAATATTTTTACAGTGTGGAACTCTGCACTATTTTACATGACAGTTTTAACAGTAACAAGAAGAAATTGAATAATTTTAATATTTGAAAATGTAACTAAAATAGTCACTGTGGTAAGGTTGATGCAGAGAGTTACACTGTCATCCAGTTTATACTGCAGGAGAGAAAACTGTTCAGGCAAAAAGAATATTGCAGTGCTTTACTGGTTGCTGAGGAAGAAAACAGAATGTGATACAGGATTTCTTATGGAAAACGATCTGAGATTCTCTCTGAGCAATGCAGCAAATGCAGCTCCCTTTTAAAGACTTCTTGTGAGACATGCCACCCTTCTACCTAATGATACATAATCAGCGATCTCTGAGCCACCCCTTTCAGGCCAGTGAAGTGCCAACCTTGTCTTACTAGGAAGATGTGTATATTAATATACATTTTTATACAGTCTATGACTCATAGAACAGCTTTTTTTTTTTTTTTTTTCTGATGCAGTAATTGAACCAATATGTTCTTCATCCTTTGAGGTTTGTTGGTCCAGTACAATCATGGGATGGATGCTGAGAAGACCCACTGTGGTGTACATTTTGCTTTATTCCTGTCACTGAAAATATGACGCCAGAAATGAGATCAGTAAAGCTATTGATTTCATGTGTGTGTGTAGCTCTAAGATGTTTAGATAACACTTCCAAACAATTTCCATTTCAAATTGCACTTTTGCTGCAGCTGACCTGCCTAGCACTCAGAGTAAGAAGCCAGTAGAAAACGTACCTGCGTGAGTGATCCTTCCCCCCATGTTGACTGGGGTTGCCTTTAGCGAAAAGGGCACCATGCACAGCAGCTTTCTGCTTGCTTTAAAGAAGAGGCTCTGATGAGAAGGAGCAACTTCTCTGTAGAAACTACAGGCAGTACTTAATGAAGCAAAATAACTACCCATATTAGAATTATATTTTCTCTTACTAAATACTACCCTCTTAGAAGTAGATAGTCCTGTGACAGGAGCATCTACCCATGTGGCATACTAGTTATTTGCCACCTGTATTCTGTTTCCAGGCTGAAGTACAATCATTATGAAAGTACAAGTTTGCTGCCAAAATGATTTAAAATAATCAGCTCACTGCACTGATAGAAGTCTCAGGCTAGCTGCCTCTTCAGAAAAATGCTTTGAAACTATAAATTTTCCTCTGCAGAGACTTCTAGAACTGTAGACAAAACATTTGTTTGCACTTGCTGAGTTAATTGGAATTGAGGGAGGACAAAGAAGAAAGACTGTAATTTCAGCAAGCAACTCAGCTAAATATTTCTATTCTTGCCAATGAGCAGAACCTAAGTAGTAAAATTCTTCAAGAAACCCGACTGCCTCGGTGAATTGCAAAGATCAGCTCTGTTCTTACATGTCCATTCAAAATTACTGAGTAAATATGAACACCTTACTGTGCCTTGAGAAAGAGCAGCACTTGCTCCATCAACTTATTTGTATGTTCTTTATTTTGGTGCCAGATACTGAAACTCTGCACATTCTTCTGTGCATCCAAATGCTCATGCCCAGTTTCAGACCACAGTGTGAGGTAATCCACCTGCAAACACGATTTGAACATCACAGTGCGTGTAAAAATGTGAAGGCTTTGAAAATCTGGCTCCAGGTATTTACTGTGCAAGAAAATAGTCTTTTACTTTCAAAGCTTGTGCTTGACATGCTGTTTGTGATAATTGGGTGGATACTAGATGGTACATGTAATAAGGCTCTCATCCAGCAAAGTGCCGCATATATTCTTAATTTTAAGTAGATACAAAATCTCTCTCACTGCAGTGGGAAACCTTGTTTAACATTAGCAACATATTAACTACCTTGCTATGCAATTTGCTTATCTGATGCATGTAATTTTAATAAAATTCCAGTTTAGAACAGGCCATCTTATTCAGCCTCTAAAAATGAAATGCCTTTTTAAAAATCTCATTTTTTTTTCCTATCTGAATTAGTAGAGACCCTTTCAAATCAGTAAAGGAAAAAGTATGCTACTTATTCACTACTTAAAAGAGCACATCAAAGTAAATGCAATAAGTGAATTTAAAATGTGACTTCAGCTGAACTAAAGTGTCTGAATAGGCTGAGAAAAATCTCAGACTGACCTTTTAATAAAATCACTTAACGTTTGAATAATCTAATATTTACTTTATTTTTATTTGTGTTTGCTTATTTCTCATGTTTCGATAGAGAGAAGATCTTTCCCTCACAGCCTCCTGAGCAATATTTCTTATAGTTTAGTCAGTGGAACCTGTCACTGATAAAGCATGAATCGGCAGCTGCTAAAGCAAGAAGGACATGCTAAAGCCAGGATAGTGATCCCTCAAAAGCAACAGCAACACCAGATACTATCCTGGTTTGTTGTATTGAAGAACACTGGTAAGAAAAAAGACGTAGGTGAGAATACTGTAGCCTGTCCAAACACCTGCTAGACTAAAACCTCTGTCTACCAGCAAATCAGAAATCATTGAGTTGGGCAGTCCATGGCCTAACACATAGGGGTTGTTTCTCTCAGCAAAAAACTGCAGCATTCCCTCTGCAAAGTGGGTGCAGAGGGAGAGGGAGAAGTGAAGAAGCAAATGTGCCCTGATTCAACTCTGTTTATTGACACCATGAAGACTGTGAGAGAAGAGTGTTCCTGTAACCGCTTATTTAGAGGCTATGTTGTTGGCAGATGCATTTCTTTTTCTCTTTGTGTTGGTGGAGGCAAGTTTGTGATTAGCCATGTATTAAATCACAAAGGACTGGTGGAAGACTGTGCACACAATTTTGAGTGAAATCAGACTGGCTGATACTGTTGGTCTGATACTTGTGCAGTGAGGATAGATATTCAGACTACTGTATATCAGAGAAATATGAGACTGTCATCTGTGTCTATACTGGATTGCTGGAAGCTCCCCGTACTGCAAATGGGTCAAATACAGGAGAGATTTGAATGTAGCAAAATTTGTCTTGGCTTCATAGGTTGTGTTAGGCTGAACAATAGTCTGGTTTAGACTGGACATTTTCTGACTGCTTTCCAGACAGTATTTTTCATTAATTAGAAAGTAGCTTTGAAATGGAACATATGAATTTTTCAACAGCTTCTTTTTATTAATAGGCCTGTGGTTTCCATCTGATGTCAGCACTTTGGGGCCTCCATTGTTGGCTGGCTGTCGCTTCCTCTCCCCCCTGCCCAATTAGTTCAGATCTGTTGGAGATGCTGCAGGGATCCTGCTACCTTCATCTGTTCTGGGGAGCAGTGATTTGGGTGTGACAAGAATGGAAGTTTTCGGGGAGGAGGAGGTATTTTATATATATATCAGTATTGTCATTATTTTGCTCCAGCTAGCGTTCAAATGGAGAAGACAGGCTGGTGGATTTGAGGATTCAAATATGCATTTGTATACATTAAAAAATGATAGTTAAGTATTTAACATGAAAATGAATGACATCTCTGACAAAGCTGCTTGACTGAATTGCTGCCCATTACTTACTTCTGTCCTCTGTTTATATGTCTTTTCCGGCAGTTGCAGTATTTTTCCTCAGTCCCCAAAATTCTCCTCTGGGGCAGATCCTAGACTGCCACCTCTGAGGCCATCTGCAGATTTCCCCAGGCTGCTATTATATGAATAATCAGCTGTCTCACTTAAGAAATTCTCTTTGTTCTACATCATTAAATGCTGACTCCTGCTGCTGCTATGACAGATCACTTTACAGGATTCTATAACGGGAGCTGTCTCTGATGTTAACAGTGGATCTTTGCTGTGGAACAAAAGAATATGCTGGGGCAAGCATGAGACAGTTTGAATTTATAATATTTTAGCATTGGCAAAAAAAAAAAAAAAAAAAGACTGAAAATGAAATATACTCCTTTTGAGGTCCATATTTCCATAAAGTGAGGTCAAGTTAAAATAAGGTTGAGTAATTTGGTGCCCAGGAATATAATTCATAACTCTCATCAAGGCAGTGATCACTTGGTAGGTCCCTGCCCCTACTGTGGTTACAGTAGTCTGGGAGGGAATTCGGAAGAATACTGGCTTGTTATAGGCAGACTGCGTAAGAAAGGAAAATGTTTCCATCAAAAGCAGGAATGATAGCCTCTAGTGGAGGCAGAGTAATGGCCTAAACAACCTGACACTTTGTTCCTGCACCATGGCCTTTTTGTACTGAAGTCCTTTCTCAGGTATCTTCCTGATCCCTGCAGCTCTCTGCTAACTCTGTGTACTAGTTACTCCAGAGCATCACTTCTAACAGATGCCTTTGTGAAAGGTCAGGTTTTGCTGTCATTCTAAAAACTGGTCCTATGCCCAGTAGCTTCTTCTTTGCCTCTAGCTGCATTGGAGCACCCTGTAGCCAGGAGTTTGAACCCATATAACCAGTACCTTCTCCTGTCTGCTCTTGACGTGCAGCTGTATGTCTTTACATGGAAAGGGGGTGTTTTGAAAACTTCTTGCTTTCTTTGCTCATGTTGAAAGAACGCTGAATCTTGAGAGAGGGGGAAATCTCATACCTATTTACATGTGCAAATAGGCTTGAAACTGTCACCCCGGCCTATGTTTTTAATGTTCTGTAATACTTTTAAACCAACATCGTGGCATTTAAACTGACACCATTACATGCCAGTGAGACCTCCTTTGAAATGGACTGCAGTATTGGAGTGCTTCCTAGACCATGGCACACCATCATGCTATGTGAGACCATATGGTGACCTGTGGCTGAAACATGCTGTCCCTGCTCTTTTTATCCTAATGGTTGTTTCCTGTCTTGAGATTTAATTTGTCTTTTGTGTGTTAGAGTGTTTTTATTTTACTACAGCTCTTCCTGTAGTGCTGTGTCATTTGTAACAACACCTCTTGTCTGTTTTTGTATTTTGGAGTTAGTTTTGTGGATGGTATGGTGAGGGGATGCTCATGGCATGGCAGCATATGTTCACCTGAACGAGGAACTCACCAGTGGTGACTCTGTGTCATTGCTGATAGCAGGGAATGTTGTTGTTTCATTCTATTTGGCTTTAAATCAGTCCTGGCTATATCAAAAGCTGCTTGAAGAAAATTTGGTTCTGCTAGGGGAAAAAAAATTAGGTAGCATTATTCAATGTGTATGTTCCCTCACCTGAAAGCCCCTTGGCTGGATTTTCTACTGCACTGTCACAAACCCCATCAATCTCTTCAATTTCTTCAGAAGGAAGAGAGGATTTGCAGGTTAACCAGTTGGAAACGCAAATATGGATAAAACCAGACGTACAGAAGACAGATGTGGACTTTTCAGAAATTCTTAATGCAATACAAGAAAGTAAGTTATTACTTGGATTTAAAATCAGGTATACGGTCAAAGAATCAATTGCAATGCATTGAAATTATAACTGAAGGAACATACAAAGTAACAAACTGAATGATAAGTGAGTATGTGTTACTAAAAACTGTGAGAAAGTTCAATAGACTGTTGAAGGCCAGTAAGAAATCTTTTACTATCAGAGAATTCATAGTAGGATTTGAATTATTATGTACCCAAGGATTCCAGCACTATATATTTCCTACTCAGAAGTAATGTGAAATATTGATTCATGTTACTTTAATCCATTCTTGACATTCTTGAATGGCTATGTGAATTAATAGTGACATAGATATGCTTCAGTCTGGGATCTAATACTGTATTTGAAGTTCCATCTGTTACAGAGTATTGGGGTATATTCACATTGTTCATCTGGTAACTTTTGGGAGCAGAAGTGATAAGCTTGTCATGGCAACTGAATGCCTGCATATCTTAGATAGTGTGTGGAACCATCTCTTTTCACATGTAGCATGCTGTGGTCTGTGAAGTGATTGGTCTACCCTTCTCAAATGCAACTGCAGAATGATCTGAAGACTTATGCTAGAAAAAATACTGGTCTTGTTAACAAAGGCTGAAGACACCCTCACCCCACCCCAAAGACTGATGCAACTCTGGAATCCAATGACTCTGGAATTTCAATGAGAATTTTCCGTAATAGGTTGAAAAATCTTGTCCCGGTCAAGGATGAAAACGCACAGCATGATGATGTTGGTAGCTGGCTTCCTTCTTTCCCTTTTTTTCCACTTTTGTTTTAAATTGGATGTTTTGTGTAATGATTTTCTAAAGCAAGAAATAGCAATTTACATTTTTGTGTGCTAAAAGATGTATAAGAATGTCTAAAACCCTGTGCTCCTCCTGATTTTTATAAGGAGAATCAGTACCCATGCACTAGTAGGATCAGGTCATTTGGAGATGGTATTAGTTTGGGAATGGTAGGGAAACTCTCAGGTTAGTATGATGACAATGGTAATCATTTGAATATGAATCGCCTGATTATTTAAATTGTATATTTAGGATGAACTCTGTGTTTTGTAACTTAGAAAGCTTTTCCCATCAGGAAACGTTGGTATGAGATTTTGCTTTCTCCCTTCTTCTCCTCACCCCACTAATATGTCACAGCCCAGATACAGGCCTGGGGCAAGTTGTGGACATGGACTGGAGAGGCTGAAAAGACACTACAATCTTTCAGTGGCTGAATAGACAAGATAGATAAACAAGGATAAGCAGATTCAGGTTGGGAAGAAACTATATCTGAACACAAGAAACTATTTAATCTTTGCCATTTCAAGCATGCGGCTGAGCAGAACAAAAATGGATGATTTGATTAAAATAATTAGTTGTCAAGATTAGTTTTATTAACAGTGTTTTTCCAAACCATGTTCTTATTTAAATGGCCAGATCTCAGCTTCCCTTGGTGCTATGCCATACTTCAATAGCATACTCTCTGGTTATATCCCTGTGCTGAACAACCTCAGATTTTTCTGTGGTTATAAAGAGGGGATTAATCTGACTCAGACACAGGGGTTTGCAATGAAGATGTCAGTGTCTGAATTCATTGTCTAAGATCCTTTTACAGTCAATAGAAAGTAACAAGGATGTCTATACCCAGTTTGTCTCATTTTAAAGTAGGTGGCTGATATAGATTAGATGACCTGCAACTTGAAAGTGACTATTTCTCTCTGTTGCCCGCAGATGGAATTTAGGGAGATGAGCTAACTTAAATTAGTACCATAGCTTAGACACAAATTTCTGCACTGTGGATATGTACACGCAGGTGAAACTTACCCTATGCAAGCAATATTTGAAAAAAAAACAAATATTTGAAAGTGATTATTGGATATAAACTGAATAGAAATAGGCTCCAAAATTGTTTTAGTAATTTGAATATCATTTCAAAACTAAATGGTACTACACAAAGAGTCTTGACATTCTTAACAAAGAATTAACATTTTGCTTTAAAGATGATTTTACAGCCATTTGAAAAGGATGCAACTTGTACAGGCTTGGAGACAGTGTTTTTTCTTTATCCAGAACAGGCACAGTTGCTGTTGGGAAGTTAAATTTTATGCCCTTCAGATACATTCTCTTCTGGAAAGACAAAAACATCACTATGGCTGTACAACCCGGTTTGCAAGGGCTTGTTACATGTCCAAGGAAGTGTCTTGTCACCTGCAGTCTGTTGTGAATAGCAAATAATTAGGATAAAACAAACCTAAATTTTCTTTCCAGGGTAGTTGCTCTGAATAATCATTGTTACTTTTACACCTGGTGGTTGTTAGCATTGAATGAAAATTTAAAAAGGCTAGTGATGCTTTTAAAGATTGCATTTTTTTCTTGCTAATATTAGTTTTCTGAGCATTTCATTTTTCAGGAGCTGTGTTCTGTAAATTTAGCCAGCTGGTACGTCTTTCTGTTTGGTATGCTGCCAAGTGTGATTATTCAATAGCAGTGGTTTTTGTTGTTGTTGTTGTTGTTTTTGTTTTGTATTTAATTACTTAAAACAAACAGTTTGCTCTAAAGCTATTTTTTTTATTATTATTATTTTACCCTCCTGAATCTCTCTTAGACTGCAAATGAAGACAAAGATTTACCATCCCATTACTTACTTTCATGTGAATATACTACTATTATGAAAGAATAAAAAAAAATAAAAAAATAAAAAATGAAGTAATTTCTGCTGCTTCAAAGATAAATTCTGCACTTGACTACCATAGTTCACGTTAGAGTCTTAGACACATTTTTCCAAAGATTTCTGCTAAGTCTTTTATAAAACAGTTTCTTCTTGACCACAGTATATTCAGAAATTATCAGTAGCCTATCAGAGACATTCCAGAAACAATAATTACTAATCTGAAAATAGCTATAAACATGCACTGTAAAGTAGAGGATTGCACTGGGTGTAAAACTGCCAAACAGGGTGACACATCTGGCCTCACCTAGGCTGAGGCAGGGCCTCGGCCCGGCTGGGCAGGGCTGTGGGGAGCTGGAGCCCGGCCCTGCTGTGGCCTCGCTGGTGCAGGGGCTGACAGCCCAAGGGTGATATGGGGTCCTGGGCCTGGGGCAGGTGGGGGAGCCCTGGGGGTCTGGCCAAGGACAGTCATGGCCAGGGCTGCCCTTGGTGCCCTGACAAAAGCTGGCGAAGGCTTTCATGGCTGTTTCCTAGTTATTATGCTGAGAAGATGGACTTCACAGAATCATAGAATCTTGTAATCATAGAATCACAGAATGGTTTGTTTGGGGTGGAAAGGAAAACCACTTTTCATATGGAAAAGTGGTAAATAGCTGTGTTTAAAAAAAGAATAATAATAATAATAAAAAGCTCTGATTTCAAAGGTCTTTTTGTGAATTCACATAATTTGCTTCAATGTGTGAAACTTCTTTACACTGCCATTGCAGTAAAGTCAAAACTAAGAAATCTCTGGCTTATCAGAACATTTCTCAACATCCAGTTTACACTGAATCCCACCAGGTTTAATAAAAACAAATAAATCATTTTATTATCTCATTTTTCCTCTCCAAGTCTGGAAGTCAGATATCAGTGAATTTCCTGAGACAGGGTAATTGATCACTGCATAGTTACTGAATTTAACATTTACCATAAGAAAAAGTTCTGGGCTGTAGTCGCTCTAGGATGCCCTCCTTGCAGAAACATTTGTATATTGTATCTACCGGGCTTACTGAGTGCAGGAAAATGTTTGTATACAAAAATCCAACAGAATGATATACAAACATAACATGTAGTACAACAAGGTGCAGAAGGAGTCTTAGTTTTTCATACTTAAACTTTTCTGCTTTGCAAGTTTCTGAAAAACAGGTATTTTGCAGTCAGGGTTTTTATTAAGGAGTATTCTTCAAGACCGGTGGTTTTAAACCCAATCATTTTCACCACCATCTACATGTAGAAATGCTCTGTACTTATAAACATTGCCAATAAGAATTTTTAGAAAAATTCACTCTTCAATGTTACTGATAGGCCTAAAAGTCTCCAAAGAGCATCTCCTGCAATATTAATCTACAACTTGCATTATCCAAAGCTAGAGTATACTCTGTGGCATAGTGTGACAATTGGTAATAAAAGAGATGTTAATTAACAGAAACATAATCTCTGAGCATACTTCCATCTTGCCAAGTAATACATAGTCAGGTCCTATTTTTGAATGAAGGTTCTTATTTTTAGGCACCTTGGGTTTTGAGTGTCCATCTTCAGAAGGTAAGGATGTTACCTTACCTTGCTTTTGAGCACTGCGTAAAGCAACCTTTCAGTCCAAAGAGGTTTTTGTAACCACTGCGATTTCACAGGGACTCTTGCTCAGAATTTCACAGTGTTCAGTTTTCAGAATATGTGATTCTGCTACATTTGGTATAAAAATATTTATACACATGCATTTTTTCAACTCCTCAAGGGATTCTGAATTATCAAGTCACTTTGATTTTTTTTTTTCCACAAAATGGAACAGGAGGGGGAAGAAATGAACCTCCATAATGAAGCTGATCTAAAACTATAGGGGGAGTTCTCGATATCTCCTGTAGCAAGGTACATGCTGCTCTGCATTGTTGTTAAATTTCACTGTCTAAAAAGACAAGACTAGATACTAGCACCAGCCTATCTCCCAAATGATAGGTCAAAAGCATATATATAATAAAATTATTATGTATCATTCTGTTGGGATCATTTCGGGATATATATATTTAGATCATGGTTTGAGGGGAAGAGAAAAAGTGGAGCCCTGATTATGCCTTTAGCAGCAGTGTTAGACTGTTCATGTTCATTGGAGTGAAGGGGCTGAGCTAGGCACAGCCAGCAGAATAGTTGGATTTGAAGTACCATCGTCATTATTAAAGTGAAGAAACTAGGATTTGTTTTTTAATTATTTGTTTGGTTTTGTGAAACAATATTTTATTAAACATTATTTTAACTCTCCAATGACATTTGGGGTAGAAAAATGTTCCCAGCAAATGTTTCAGCCCATGTTTAGTGCCTGTAACTGATAGTAGGAGAGTATCTTCAATGACAGAAGCAGCAAGGGGAGTTCATTGTAAAGATCTCCACATTCTCACTGGTAGCATAACTTTATTGTGACTGCAAGAGGGTCATAGACACCTTTAGCGCTGGTAAGGTAGTTCAGTACATCTCTTCACTACTTATCCTGTTTGCTGAAGCTACCAACCAGCATGCCAATTATCTATGTACTTTTGATACAAGCAGTTTTCTACTACAGGCAGTCTGGACAGATCCCAGTAGGTAATTTCTCTAACCAGCTGAGATTCACTGCTTCCACAACTTATAGTCACTGCTGAGATAGGCTGGATTTTAAAATGACCTTGAAATAAGATTTTGTGCTCCTCACAAGACCTCAAAATAATCCAGTAATTCTCTGCTTGAAACCCCCAAACATACTCACTCTCTTACACACCAATTTGTGTATCTCAAACATCCACTTAAAGACATCTGTTTTGCAAGCCAAAGCATTACTGGCACTTCAGGAAGCAGCAATTTTAGTATCTCAAATTCTCATCAGTTATACCAGGGCAGTCTTCACAGCAGGAAAAGCAGCTAGTTTGAATTCCCTGGAGGATAGCATAAAGGCAAAGTCTCTTTCATTTCTACATCTTTCATTGCCTCTGTCTACAACAGATATAGATCTCTCATAATCTTCAGAGAGCTTCACTATTTAATTATTTTTGTGGGTTCTTTTTTCACAATTCTTTTCAGACTATGCTGAGGTGTTGATCATATACAGGTTAATATGTCTCTTTTTTGAAGGTGCTCTTCTGGGTTTCACTTCAGTGAAGTTTCAAGTTGTTGAAAATGGTTTCTGTTACAGTAGTCCTTTACCCTGAGTATTGAGATGAATTCTTCTCATATGAACATGTGTGCAAAAGCTGGTCATGATCTACATCCAGATTATTATCTTACGGGGTGGAATGTGCAACTCCAAATTTGCTAAACTTGAGTAGTATGTTATCCTAAAAACAGTTAACCTGGCACAGAATTTCTTACTGTTATGCTGCCTAGATGGAAAAAAAAGTGCTGTTAAAAGTATTAAAAATTCTGACTTTCAATTAAAATTACACTGCTCAGGTTGGTTCATTAGCCTAGTATGTAGAGTGGATTAATTTGGAAGTGAATACTTTTCTGTTGCTGCTGAAAATATTAGTGGCCTCGTAAGCTAAAGTACTGCAATCTAAAATGCAAGGTATGTGGTTAACACTGTCCTTATTATGTGCATGAAAATGAAGAAGAATTCTTGAATCTTTCAATAGGGTCTTCTTTTTATCTACCTAAAGCTGTAATAACAGACTTTAGATACTATACAAGGCAGGTGCAAAAACAGAGCAATGTTTGTGATTGACAGGAAAAGAATAATATATATAAATTGCAGCATAGGTGCATATCCAGGACAAATATTATGAAGAGAACTTTCTCTGGCTTGTGATAGTGAAGAACAGGTTACATGCAGAGACTGTGGAGTCTGTAGCACTGGATATTTTTTAAAAAGATTTCTTAAACTAGGCTGTAGTCCCCTGAAGAAGGGAAGGGTGAAAAGGAGGTCACAAAGTGCTCATGATGGCTGGGGAACAGTTAATGGCCTTTAATTTCTGGCAGCTCTTCAGTCTCTCCACAGTGGAGGAATGGGTTTTTACACCTGCAGCCAGTAGATAGAAATGGAGCTAAGTTGCCATCAGCAATTAGAGATTTTTGGCTGTTCCCTGTTAATATAAATTCACATCAACAGGAATTACAACTGCCTGTCACCTACTTAGGGGAGTTGCAGAGAAGCAAAAGGACCAGGAGGATATTGCACACACACAAAAAAAAAAAGAGTCCAAAAGTCAGTCAGGTTTGCAAAACAGTGAGGAATAGTGGGCTATACAAATTTCTGTCAGGAATGACAATTATCTGATCCTGCCTTAGTCAGGGAAAGAGGCTCAGCAGCTGACCTTGGGAGTCCCTTCCAACAGTTATGACTCTACTGTCATAATTCAGGGTTTTACCTATGAAACATGAACCTGGAGAGGTGGAGTCTGTGCAGAGCTGAGGCTTGATCCTCAGCAGAGACATCTTCCTTCTCCCCACACACAGCTTTTCACCATCCTTTCACCCCAGATCTGCAGCCTCTGGGGTGCAGATGGACCATTCTGGCCGCAGCCTGCCTGCCCCATATCTTCCATCCAACAGCTGCTCAATCTCTGAAGCCATGGCCCTTATGTGGTAATGTAGACGTGCACAGCTGCTCTGCCCACAGCTTCCCATCACCTCCTTACTCAGCAGAGCACTGAATGTCACCCTAAAGCTAATGCCTCTCTGATCTTGAGTACAGTGCCAACATTTAACACATTCCTAGCCTCCCAGTGTTTTTTTTGTTTTTTTTGTTTTTCTTAATTGAAAAAAAATTCACTGGGATCGGGCCCAGTGAAGGGTACCGACGTCAGACATTGCCCTGGGATGGCCAAGCAGCCCTTCCCC
>VXAA01001562.1:413350-546501 GCA_013399115.1 Anseranas semipalmata | reverse complement strand
CCCCCCCAGTACTCTCCCCATGGACACCAGCGAGAAGGGGCTGCACTGGCTGTGTCTTGGACCTGAGCCCCACTGCTAGACCACCAGGAGAGGGGGATGTCCTCCAGGACCTTACATTTGCTCACTTTTTATCAGGTTGGGTTTAATATAGCGTCCTGTAGACTTAAGCTATTGCTTCATGCATGTCTGAGGGTTGTGCGGTAGGTAGATCTGAATGTGCTAGCATTACATATATCAAAAGGTGCCAGATTGTACAAAGGCAATCATCTGCCCAGGGTCATTTATTCAGTGTCTTTCAAGTGGCAGTACTTATTTGAGGTCTTCTGCCACAGGTCTGTACAAATTCTAACTTAATACTTTGTGTAGTAGGTTAAAAATACCTTTCTTATAGAAAGAAATTTTCAGAGGCCATAATAATCCAGAAAGCAATCATTTAAGCTGGTTATCCCAAGAGAAGCCAAGGAGATAGCTAATGTATGTTTTACTGTGACAGCTTATTACTTATTTGACATCAGAGAGGTATTGTGGTATCCTAAAGCTCCACCAATGTGCATCAGGAGATTTTAAGCTTAACATAGTGGATACTTACACCAGAACTAAAAAGTGGGATTGTTGATAATGTGTTACACTCAGTGTCTTCATTTGGCTCAAATGTGATTCAAACATATGTTTGTATTTTTGTTTTTAGTAGCTAAGGATGTCAACATTTTTTTTGATGAGTTAGAAGGCGTGAACAGCCCTTCCAAAGATGACGACTCCCTGCTTCACCATGGTAACTTGACCAGTACATCTGATGATGCCAGCAGGTTGGAAGTAGTGGGAGAGGTAAGAACACACAAAATTATTAATATTATGCCCATTATAAAAAGGGAATAAACATAATATCATTTAAAATCTCATTCTCTGCAAGACAACTTGTATCTGACCTTTGCTATGGGGATTGTTTTTCCATTCTAAGATTTTAATTTTAGATTATAATTTTAAGATTACAATCTTAATTCTAAGATTATAGTCTTAGTTTATAATTTTAAGATTACAATCTTAATTTGAGATATAAGATATCTCAAGCTAAAAATAGATTTTACTGACTTCATGCATACCCACTGAAAAGTCTGTACAGGCCTTTGTTGTCTACTTATTTCTGAACCAGCCAAGTCTAATGTTTCACTGCTTCTGAAAATATTGGAAAAGGTTTGCCCGTATTAATCCCTTGGGGGAAAGGAAGGAGGAGGAGAATTTTTCATAAGTCTCTTGTGAGAGGTACTGGGTGTCAGATACGTGACACATTCCTGTCCAATAAAGAACAGAAGAGACTTGATGGTGCATAATGGTGATTCAGAGAACATACCAAGGACATAGCACATAGTTCAGCACATAATCCCTTTTAAATTATGTCTTAACGCAGGCAAAGCATTATAGGCTCCAGCATGAAAAATTGGGCCTAAATTCTTTTTTGTGTCCTTTGCGCAGAAAGGAATGGGGTACCCTCTAACTTTGCTCTAACTGCCCTACAACTCACGGATGCTAGGTCTGTCTCCTCAGGGAGCGAAGAGACCAGGGACTCATCTCTGGCCCTAAGGCCTCCTTTCACCTGCTTCAGGAGTGTGGCTGCATCGAGACTACTTACTTGGAGTGGTCTGTTGTTACCTCCAAGCTGTGACTGAGGATTTTTTGGCAGAGCACTGACTGGCACAGATCAGAACTGGCAGGAACCATACTAACAATTAAGAAGCATGGAAGACCATAGGATAATGTCTAAGCCCCTGCCCTGACGTTCTTTTGTTTACTAGTTTAGATACAGTTTAGAGGATATACTTACAGACAATGCCTTTTTCAGGAGCTAGAGTGTTTCGTGGTGCGAGTTATTTTGTAAAACACTGCTGAGGAAAGAGTCAGAGATTTTCCTTGTGCTAGAAATTCAGTGTACAGAGAGCTGTGCTCCTGGAATGTTTAGACAGATAATTAAAGCAACAAAATTCAGGCCACCCAGAGATGTGTTTGACCTTGCACACAATTTCATCTTCCCCTTCCCTCGTTGCTCTTCCCCAGCTTCCCATACGACTTACAAAGGGCCCTCTTCACCTGTTTGCATTATAATAGGGTAACCTGACATGATATTTCTGTGTATCATTTTGTTATCATGTACCGTATTGTCTCTAACTAAAGTACAGGGGTGAAAGACACACTATCTTTGCATGTTAAAGAGGAAAAGTGAACAGAAAATGATCAGGGGGACAAATGATGAGAGAGAGCAATATATACTTCTGTTAATTTAACAATGCTGCAAAAACCTTTTTCACCTGTTTGATGTATACTTTGTTGTTTTAAAAAGGAAAGGGAAAGTCTGAGGAACTTCCTAGCTGAACAGTTTATTTTTATTTATTTATTTTTTGCATAACCATAACTGAGGAAAACAGCAATGTAGGTAATGTATATGTATAAGAGAAAAAAAAACAAACAAACAGAAAATTGAAAGTCTTAATGGGAGCTAAGGGATGCTGTAGCCTACAAAAAAACATCTCAAAGTTCATGGGGGCCCCTGATTAATTCCAGAAGGAAATGATATATTGTTTAGCTGTTGGTGTTTCAATCCATTAAAATGAATTTATAATCCAAAAACTTTGGAGAAAAAAAAATACAGAGGTTTCTTACCATTTTGTGTAGCTGACAAGTTGAAATATTGTTTGCTTCAGTTGTTAGTTGTTCATGCCCGACCAGAAGATCCCATGAAGAGTTTATGGATGGAGCTTTATTAACAGTTCTATCACAGATGCACAGCCAGATAAGGATTCGGCTTGCCCTTTGGCTAAAGATGTGTCATTTCTTAGTTTTATGTTTCATTCATACACAGCTGGATTAAAAATTACATTTTCCTTTGCTTGTATTGATCAAGAAACATTAGGTATTAGGTATGCATTTTAAAATCTAAATTCGGGGACATATTGTCACAATGCAGCAGAAGGTAAAAATGAAGAGGAAAAATTATTTAGGAGCTGTACTCTAGGTATGCATCCATTCTGCTTTTCTTTCTTATATAAATTATCCTTCTGTATTTAAGTAAGGGAGAATGATGGAACTGGTACAGAATCTGACTTCAACTTGAATCAGTATATATATGGCCCATTCTTGAGATTCCAGCTAATATAGGTAGTTTTGAGAAGTCACCCCTTCAGTGTTCTCTTTAAACTCCAAATTCTGATGATATTTGGGTTTAGTGTTATTAACATTGTGCAAAATAGTGTTTTTTCTAACAATCTCGTTTATAAATTGGAAGTTGCACTAAAGATTATGGAAAAAAAATGTTATTCATATTGCAGATAAGAATTCTGATGTTCTTTATGGCACCTCTGATAACTTGAGCAGTTTCAGCTCAGTTTTCTTGTGTGCATTTACCAAAATATATGCTAACTACATAATTTTTTCCATCAAATCCCTATCTTCTTCAGTGATCAGGATGGCTATAGAAATAAACTATCTAAGCTTTCACAGAAAACTACAAATCAGTTACTTTTTAACTTTTAGGCACTTGATTTTGCAGCCTAGATAATTTCATTATTAGGAAAGCTCCATGTAATTAAATATATTATGGTGTCGAGAAGAATATACTTCCAGTGAAGACCAGTGAAGATATATGAAAAAATGCAGTTGCAGCCTCCACAAAATTATAATCTAAATGCGTAAAAAGACATTACAAAAAAGAACACACGGGGAAAATACCCTTGTCCTTTGATTAGAACTGTGCTGTAAAAACTGGGTGGTTCTGGGTTCCTCTTTTTCTGCATAAGTTATCAGAAATATTAACCACCTCTGCCAGTTGTGAAGTTGCATGCAGGGCACTATAATTTCAAGTAGCCACAAGCAACAGGAAAAGATGATCTCTTTAAAATTCAAGGATTCTATCTTCATTGAACATTCATATTGATAATAACTAAGTACCAAAAGAACCAGGAATGAAGAAATAATCTCATCTGTCATTAAATTAGTGAACATTGGACTCCATTCTAATTTATTTTTTGGAAGACCTACAGATAAAATTTTGAATTTCCTTGATTTTCCTAACTGCACTTTTGTTTAAAAAGTTCCACTTAAAGTCTCTGTATCTGTTAGGATTACAAATTCTCTGATTTTGGGTACTGAAATATTTGGGGTAAACCTTTAGTCTAAAGTCCTCCTAGCTTGTGTATGTGTATAAATCATATGTCTATGAATGTGGATGGCTCCCAGATGAGGGTCTGAGGATATGAGAACTAGTGTGTTCCTTGCAAAAGAATTCCCACACAACTTTAGATATGTATATTCAAATTAAAGCTGCAGATGTAGCCAGAAATGCTAAACTTATTGCTAAAGTGAAGTCTTCCTTGTTCTGCCACTTTCTTTTGGCATTCTTTTTCAGATGAAGGAATGGAGATTTGACATACATAACTAGATCAGTTTCCCACCAAAAACTGCAGTCAGACCTGGCTCTAGATTTTTATTTTTTTTTAATCAGGGCAGGAAAAGTGAATTTTGAAGTCATGATGGAGGGAAAGGAGAGGCAATGTCTGGAAAGGGTGAGTTCCAAGGTGGCAGGAAAGTCTCTGTCTAGAATAATGGAAGCCTGGAATACTGTGGACAATGCAAAAGCCCTGCAGCTGCTATTTCTGAACACTGCAAAGGCAGTTTGAGTGTCTCCATATTGTATAAGATCTCCGCATCCTCAGCTTTTATAAGACCAAGTTCAGTCTATAAATCCTCCTTACAGGCTATGACAGCTGTAACAGGGCAACAGCAAGGGTTTCTTCTTGGAGCCCATACCAGTCTAGCAGAACTTATCACTCTGGATTTGGCATACTGTAATCCTAAAATGAAAAGGACTTCCAAGTACAGACAAGGGTGTCCAACCTGCCTTTCTGGGAGAAAAATGACAATACCGGAGTTGGGATTGTTTCAAAGGTCCAAGAGAAAGTAGTTGTCTCAGGAAGTCATATCTATACAGGAAGAAGTCCTACAGGATAAATACCTTAGCTAAATCTCATAGACACCCTTTAATGTAAGGTCCTATGTGCACTGATGAGTCAGTGTAGGCCAAACCAATTTTCTTCAAAGATGAAGCATAGGAAGCTAAAGGGCAAATCTGGTTTTCCGGTGGATTCACTACTGCACATGGAGGAAGATACGTTCTTTGTGGTATAGTCTGCGTGGCTCTATATGTGCATTCTAGCTCAAATCAGGAGTGTACATTTGAAGTGAATCTCTCAACTGGCCCTACCCATGCTTTGGATTGCACTGCAGAGCAGTCTTGGATTTCAAACCTGGATTCCTCCTGGATGCAAATACATTGTGAGATGTACTCCAGCTGATAATGGCCAGTGAGTCTCATGGACCAAACTAGAGCGGGCCCAAAGTAATCCCTCGAGCCTATATGGTGTGGACAGCAGGCCCTCAGCACAGGTTATTTTACTCTACTCTATGGATCCATTCCTATGGCACTGCTTTTCTTGATAAAATACACATAGTGTCTGTGGAACCTACGGAACAGGAAGGATGGCTCAGCAGGAGGCTTGGAAATCAGAGCAGGACCACCAAGCTGGCCCACTGCCTATAATCTCCTGCTGCACCCTTCTTTTATTTAAATACCCTTTTGGGTTTTTCATGTCTCCTCGACATAGATAGTTTATAGAAAATGATTGACTGTACTTCCTGAGTTGTTTTCGTATTTAATGCTCTGTGAAAAATACTTCTGATATCCTGATAATAACATTTGTCAGCATGATATGCAGTATAGATATAAATGGTTTGTTACTGTTATTTCCTTAGGGCTTAAATCTTTTTTCTTGCCTTCATTTTCAGCTCAAAGAACTGCTCCCACTATATCAAGTCTGTATTAAGCTGTGTCAGGAGTCAGGCACTGTAATAAAAGAATCTTAGAAAAATTCCCCTTTCTGCCTTCAGTAAACTGGGTGTACCAAGGCGATGGGACATTTGGGATGCTTTCATTGTTTTTTTTTTTCCATTTAAACAAAATGCTCACTGAGAATCAGAAAGGCAGTTTTCACTAAACTCCTTGAATGGGAATATTCTTTTTTTCATTTTTCAGTAAGAATCACTTGGCCTATTATTATTATGGCAACTATGTTCACTTTTTGTGATTTAAATTAAAAATCAATCCTCCTAAGAGAAAGTATTTTGAAAATTCCTTAGTTTTCCTACAAGTGAAAGGCAAAATATTATTATTTTTCAGAGATAAGATCATATCTCATGGCTTGGCTTTTTATGTCAGGAATGATTGAGCAAACTGTAGGAAAAGAAAGAGGAATTAGCCTAATCCTCCCTTCAGCTTGGAGCTCAACTCATCTTGAGGTCCCTGAAGTCCCTGCCCATTATCCTGCTCTGAGGGAGAGCTGTTTGTTTCCATATATCATTCACTGTGTACATTTCTTGTACAAAACAGTCCAAACTCACAAACTGACACACAATTTCAACTTGTTTGAAAGCAAAAGCTTAACCCCTGGGCAAGATTTGTATTATGTGGAAGCAGCGTTAAATTGTGAGGAGAAGCTGCAGAGAATTTCATCTCATGAATTTCTAAAAAAGACTAGCAGTTTGCCTTTCAGATCTCAGGAGAGGGACCCGCTTGACCTCTTATTGACAGTGAAATCAGCTTGCTGCTTTCTCTCAGAGCAAACATTTGAACAGGCACATTCTTTGCTGGAAGTAGCCAAGAAATAATATTTATTGCCTTTATGTACTGCTAGACCAAACACTGGGAATTATTTTCAAATAAATCCAATGGGTTTCCTTATCTGTTCCATAAGCCAAGAAAATTATGTAGTTAGTCTGATGAGGTATGGTGAGGTAGGTACAAGACTTTCATCTCCTTTTCTGTGTCCTGTGAGGCAGAGGGACTACTGTTATCGCAAAGCAATGAGAATCTCTGCACAGTTTTACTTTTTCTCAGCACAGTGAGTGTTCGAGCCATTGTTTATTTTTCTCACGTGTATGAAGACATTCTACCATACTAAGTTTTTTTAAATTTAAGTTTCAATTGCGCTATTCTCTGAATTATTTTATAAGTAAGAAGTTATTCCTAATTTCCTGGAGGGTGATGGGGGAGGAAGGTTGACTTGCATCCTCTATTCTCTCCTATCCCATACCAATCTGACCAAACATCTGCCTAAGAAGACCTCCTGGTTTTGAACTGGGGAAGTCTGTAGACAACTTCAGACAACTCTGTGTAAAGCACCTAGAAACCTGAATGTCTTGTTCTGATTCTTTATCTTTCCTGTTGAGTATTACTGAAAATTGCTGATGCAAATGGTGATGCAGCAATTACCAAGGCTAATTAACATTACTGAAATGTTTGACTTTCTCTTTACAGGAAGTACCTGATAAAAACAAAGCCAATGGACTATATTTTAGAGATGGGAAATGTCGGATAGACTACATCCTGGTGTATAGAAAATCCAATCCACAGACAGAAAAGAGGGAAGTATTTGAGAGAAATATCAGGGCAGAAGGACTTCAAATGGAAAAAGAGGTAGGAAAGTTTCCCTGAAAAAAGCTTTCAACATTTAAAACTGTAGAGAATATGATTTGTATTTACTCTGAAACCCCTTTGCTCTGTTGTAGTAATGGAAAGTGCTTTTAAGCATGCCTAAATATAGACTACTTATTGCCAGAGCAGCAGGAAAGCGTAGCCTAAAGGAAAATTAGACACATGGATTGAAGGCCAAAACAGGCCATTACAGTCATCTTTTTCAACTTTATGCACAAGTAGGCCATAGAATTTCACCCACCAAGTTGTGCAATAAGAGAAAACAAGTGCTGGGTTTGGATGTCCTGAATTCTACTGCACTTCTGCACATACATTTCCTTTTAGCTACCTTCCTGCTCCACTCTTTGCTGAGGCTCTTGGTATTTTTTCCAGAGACCTAACAAGACCCCTGCCTTCCTTTTCCTGTCAGCTTAGGCACAGTGACTTAGGTGGTATTTTGGTAGTTTGAAAACAGGCTAAAATCTCTCATGCTGTCTTAATCCTAAACATCTAAATAATTAAACAGTACGTATGAATCTTTTATGTCAATGTTATTTCTAACACAAAGTCCTAAAACAGTGAATCTTTTCTGGACACGAGTGTAAAAGGAATGTAAACTGTCTAAAAATGAATCGACATGATAGGTAGCATTAACAAGACTTAAAGAGACTCTTTTTTGCCTAGGCCATATTCTTTCTTAAAATTTCTTAAGTGTGTTTAAACAGGACCTAAGTCCCACTTCCATGTAGAACAGATATTCTGAATACCTAGCTTTACTAGTCCTTGACAGACTTACACTCATATTGATAGGCGTTGTTGTGCTGTCACTGATGCAAATGGTACAGGAATTTTCAGGTAACAGGCTTTGGTCAACTGTGTAAGTGCTGTACATTATCTCCCCTCTGTCACTGAATACTTAGTACAGGTGTAGATATTCTGCCTGTGTGCTTGAAAGGCACACTCCTTCAGAGAACACTGGGGGAAGGAATGGAAGCTCTTTCCCTCCAGTGTAATGAAAATATTTCCCTTCCTTAATTTTTATTTTTTTATTTTTTGAATGAATGAACACAGGTACTGGTAGATATAAGTGTATAAGTGCATATCACTGGTTACATCAAAGAGTTACCATAAACTATGCCTACAAATAACCTGGAAGTTAGCATCTTTGGTGCTGCAGTGGTTGCTGGATGCTTTAAATGGCAGCCTTTGTTCCTTTATTACTTATGCTTCCTGTAAAGGTACCAATGTCTGTAAGAGTTGTAACCCAAGACCTAAGAACATGGGAGTGTTGCTGTGGTTGTTCAGCTTCACATCCTAGAATTCTGCCCTGCTTCCACCAGGAGAGAGACTGAAATGTCTCTGAAGTTTGGGCAGTGTAGAAAATGAACGTGGAATGAATTCTCCCTGTTGATACATCTGTCCAACAGTTTTGAACCAATCTTTTGCTACTTTGTGATTTTTGCAGATCTTGCCATTTATTGCTGTAAGGTCAGCAGTGAAATCTATGAAATCACTTTATATTTTAAGTATTATGAAACTTATTGCAGCATTCTGTACAGAGAACTTTTTCAACTTGATGATGTAAGTGCTTACCATAGACTTTTTGTGTGGTTTTCAAGCCCATTTACTTGGAGTTTGCTGCCTAGGCTGCATGAATGTTCTGCCCATTTGATTATTCATTTCAGTTTCTATTATGCTACTGACATGCAGTTTTATTTCTTATTAATCTCACTTGGCCTTGGTGTGACTTCTTGCCAGCATCAGTAATTGTACATTTTCTAAACTCAGAATGATCAAAATGAGGCTGTGCTACATGACTCAAGCTAATGTTTTTAAAATCTAGGATACCAATCTTTTTAAACATACGTCTCTGACCTAAAATTAAACCCTAACATGTGTATTTTAAGATCACTTTAGTCTCCAAATTGAATTATAATCCTGAAGGAAATAAGTACATTCTTGGTACACCCTCTCTCCTTTTCTGTAGAGCAACAAATGTGCTGCATAACACTTAGATTTAAACTAAGCGGTGTGATTGGTTAATGCCTAGATTATTTCTCATGATTTCTACTTCTCCTTTTTGGTAAGAATACTAATCATGTTGGGTTTCAGTTCTGGAATATTTTAACAGCAGGTCGTTTTCTAATTGTTGTTCATAAAAAATATATTGCTTCCACTGGGAAAAGTTTGCTCTCAGATAAAATGAGAGAATTGTCTGTCTCTTTGGCCAGAGAACTTATACAGAGGCAACAGGTTGTAATTGCTGGACTGAGAGAAACTTCTTAACATTCCAAGAATTTTGTGTGGTGCTGGGTTCATTCTCCTTTGGCTACTGGCTGTCCATATATTGACAGTCAATCATGTTAGTCCTATTTTTTAATGTGAAATCAGTGGCAGAGAGGAAAACTTAAAGAGCTATTCACACTGCTGTTTTGAAGCCACATTCCTCAGTAACACTGCAGTGAGAGAATAATGCACTGCAGTAACTTGCTGACAAGCGTAACACAGCAAAATACCCAGGAAATGTCGGGTACAGGGAACAAAATGTTTACTTAACTGCGTGAAATGAAAAAGTGAATCTGAAGTGAATTCATGAATGTTGAGATAACTTGAGGCACAATGTTGGGATCATGTAGCTGAGAAAGGCCTGAACAGGTATATTCTTCTGACTGTAGAATGGTGATAACTTTTTGGAGGTTTGCCCAATGAATTCACACTGAAATTCTTCATCTATACCACACCATTCTCCTATGCAAGCTCTGCCAGTTTCTGTGCTCTGTATAACCAGCAGTGAACAACAAGAGGATCTCAAACCAAGGAACAGATCACTGAATTAGTGAAGGTATAGAAAACAGAGGTCTAAAAGTGAATGCTAATGTAGCGGAACAGCATAAATCATTTTCTGCCCCTTCTCCCTGTTCCAGTATGGATGACTGTGTTGTCCCAGTGCCATGTGGATCACATCCAAACATGTGATGCTGTACATAGAAGTTCTAAGAAAGTTAATGCAAAATATAGGTCACTCCAGGAAGAGAGACTGTGTTTTCTTTTCAGTGAGATATAAAAGTTGGTGTCTTGATGTGTCCTTTTTACAGCCTCTCACAAGAGAGGTAAATAACTATGATAGCCTGACTCTGGGATTCTTGATGACCCCACTGTTTTGATTTTTTGATACTCTTTGAAACAGGCATGTGTATTGAGTAAAATGGAGAGAACAGTCTTCAAGTGAAGCAAGTTCTTATCAGAGATGAGGTGCTAATAGCAATGCCTGTTTGCAGGGATTGATACTTTCCATAAATATTATGTGGGACTCAGGCCTGCCAGAGTTGACTGGCAAATGGTTAACAGGAGACATGGTATGAATGTCCACATTCTGAGGGGGTGTTTCATATTCATCCAAATGCAGAATTACCCTGAGACTAAGATCAACCCATTGACTCTAAGAAAAAAATACTTATCATCACTTTTATGTAAAGAGAAAATACAGATTATGTCTGTCATTCCAAATACAACGTTCATCCCTCTAAGACAGTAAAAACCCAGCATTTTTCTGGAAAGCCCATCTTTTCAAGAGAAGATGAAGAATCAGAATTACATTGGGCACATGGTATTTTTAAGAGGAATAAAGATTTATAAATTCAACCTCTTGGCCCAAATCCAGTTTAGTTTCTTTATCCTAAATTATTGCTGCAGCTTCAACTAATATATTTTAGCCCCTACGCTAAAAGGCCAAGTAGAAGTTGTACACAGTAACTATGCTGTGCTGGTGTGTAGATACTGTATTACAGCTTTGAGTAAGGTAAATCGTACTACACTAACAGCATGCACAGAAGTAGCCAACATGGGACAGCTAACAGGCAAAACTTGTTCACCTGCAAGCTGGACTGTAATGCAATGCAAATGCAGGATAGAGGTAAGGTACTGCATAGGTTGAACAAAAACAAACTACCCTTGGATTTGTAATTCTTGAAAGAGAAAAATAAGGTCATCTTAGATTTAAGTAATTACTGTATATACAAAAGGAAATTGATCTTGGGAAGGATCTAGCCATGTAGCCCTAGGAATAGACTACTTTTAAGTTGAGCTTTACATGTTTTTTTTTTTAATTTATTTCACTTCTCATGACTGCACTGAACTACTTCATACAAAGCAGGTGTACCACTAAATGTACTACATACATTTTGCTTAATAATTGTGTCCCAAATTTTTAGTTATAATTTGTAAGTTGATTTGATACAGACTTTATTTGAAAAGGCATGTGAGACACCAGTAGAAACTGATGGATAGAAATTTAGTAAAGAGAAACTATTCACTTAAGTAATGAAAGTAGTATTCTGGCCCTATATTTTTATATCTTATGTATTTTACATATTTTACGTATTTATGTATACTAATGTTTCAGTATAAAAGCAATTAACTGCTTCAAAGCAATAGCATTCCTTACGCCCTAACAAGCAAGTCTCCTCACAGTTACTGGCTGTGGAATATGTATCAGGAACTAGTTTAAGACATTTTACAAAAAGCAGTCAATCCGTTTGGGCTTCTGCTTGCACATTGATGTTTGCGTCTCCCAGATGAAAGATGTTAGTTTAGGGTGCTGGTCCAGTTTTCAGGAACAATCCAAATGGTACGTTTTTTGTGTTGCATGCTCAATTAAAAATTTAAACATTGCCACCTAAGTGTCAAGCTGTCACCAGGGCATCCCTAATTGCATTCATTCTCTGCCTCAAGCAGGAGCTGACATTTCTGGGACAACACCTGGCAGCTGATATGCAGCTGGTGTATGCAATAGGTGTTCTCTGAAGCCCCCCAAAAAAGGCAGGGGGGGATTCAATATAAGCTTCACTTTTGTTGTATGAACAGATAACAGGCATAATCTGTACCTGAAAGTTTGTTTTAAAGTCTTTTCCAGTAGTTGAGGCAATATAATTAGAGGGTACTATTATTTCATGACTTTTCAAGTTTGGAGGCAGATGTAGATTAGTTAATGGTGAGGTAGTAGGAGTTCTATAAAGCAGTTTCTCTTAATGTGGCTGTAATTTTGTGCTAATGGGACAGAACTTTAGGGGCTAGAAACATGTATTCAGTAAGAGGCATGCATTTAGCAGCAACTTGGAGCCTGGTTTAAAATGATGAATGTTGAGAGAAATTGCAGATGACAGAAGGAGCACACTGTATAGTGTCTCCGTGACTCTTGGCTCGTCCCTGAGTGTAAAACCAAAATAGACTTATGACCATGTCAAAGTGAGGTAAAAGTTAGAAATAATGGGTATGAAAAAACAAGAACTTCAAAGACTGAAACTTTAAATATAGTTATGCTCAGAAAGTGATGACGTGAATATGAGATGTTATAATCAAAAACTGTTCCTCTTGAGCATAGTCAAATATTATCATCTTTCTTTCTGGCAAAAATGACATCTACTACTTTTTTTCTTGTTGTTGTTAGTACTGCAGAGCCAAAACAATTACGTCAGATGGATCCACTTTTTTCTGGTTTGTGCGTCATCACCGCAATTTTTCATGAGAGTCCTGTTACATAAATGTTGCTGCTGATTGTGGTTCATGGGCAGGAAAGAATTAAGCTGACTTCCAGGCCCCAAGTGGCATTTGTAGAGCTGAGTGAAGAAAGGTGTTTTATAAACTTAGCTTATGTAATTTGGCTCTCTGAGAAGCAGTGCACAATAAAGTATCAGTGCCTTCTGAGTGACTATAAGTTTCTTTTTCAGTTGTGACTTCAGTTAATTCATTTACTGAAAAGACAGTGATCTGTGTGTAATTTATTGCTGCTATAGATGTTAATTTAATCAAGGCATACAGTTTATAACAGAGTGCTCAGCCTATGGCCCAATAGCTATCTACAGCTTGCCAGGATAGTTTATGTTTTGGCCAGGAGCAGGGTGCAGGTCAGGTGAATCGTTCTGCTAGGTAATCCCTTTTTCTAGCTATTATTTTCCTTTGGTCTTCATATCCCTTCCCTGTCACGTTGAGCTTACTCTGCACATACCAAAAAAAAACCAATCCACTAGAGAAAAAGGTGGCTAGGGAAAGTTCCCACCACCAGCATTGTGTCTGCTGTACTCTGAGCCTTTTTTTTACAGAGAAGATATCTGTGTGCATGCGCAGTGCAGTATGTGCAGTATGTGCAGTATATACCCTGCCGCTAGGAAGCACCGGGACAGCTGTGCGTGTGGTGATCATCCATCCTGCACAGCCGTGGTAGGTCAGGCCACATGGAGGATGTCACTTATGGCTACCAGGATTCCCTTTAGGACAAACTATATAGCTCTCCAGCTAGAAAAAAATTATGGGTTGCTGACCTGAAGTGTCTCTTAATTCTGGCACAGTTCACATCTTCCATTTCTGTTCTGTAATAATGTGTGACTCCTTTAATTGCAGTGGGGCAGATTGCTGGCAGTCACTTTCTCATTTAAATCAACATCTCAGTGACAGTTTATGCCAGCTGAGGGATCTTTTACGTGTTAATGTATTTTAAATTACATGTTAATGCATTTTAAATTACATGGTTTTATATGTATTACAGTTTATACATTCTTTCTTTCCTTGCTGATTTAGTTTTAAAACATACACAAGGATATTTTCAAGAGGAAATAAAACCAAATTCTTTCCCATTCTTTTTCCTTTTTAATAATGATGGAGGACCCTCCTTGTGCCCATATATACATAGTGAAAACAAGGATAGCCAGTATCAACCTCAAGGTAATGAAAAATACTATGTAGATGTTCCTATGTAGATGTCCCTTGACATAAGGGACAGAACTGTTTTTGTGCTGGAGCTACAATGAGTAAAACAGTAAGATGTGCGTAACAGTGGCATGGATTTCCTCCTGTTTGAATAACTGGCATTTGGGCAAAACTAGGACTTTTTGGTCTTCAGAAGGTCAGGAGCAGTTCAATATTAATCTGCTACTGTAACTAATATCAAGCATTCAGTAACTTTTATGTGCTCTAGTAAGTTATTTCAGTCCCTCACTTTCCTGATCCTATTATTCAATATGCAAATAACTACAGCTAATGAACTTACAGTACAAATTATGCAGCCTGCAGGAGCTGCAGTTTCACAAACAGCATAATATCCCATCATTAGCAGGTGCAGTTTGTTATTTAATGTTTAAGCACTGTGTCTGATTGCATCCACAAATCATGGATGGGGACATCAAAGTGACATAAACTATTCCTGCAAAAAGGGAAGCAGGCTGAAATACAAGCCCATCACATACATTATGAGTGAAAGTGCTTCCAGCTATTTAATTTAAACATAGGGCTGTTCATTTCATCCAAGTTCAGCCAGAACAAGCTATAAACAGACTGGTCTCCCAAAGATTTATTATGAGTTAATTATCTAATGCAACTAGCAAGTGGAGTCTCTTTTCAGCAGCGTTCTACAGAAAAATGTGTAGGCATGAATAAACAGATGTCTTTTTCCAGAGAGAGCTTTGTACCAACAAACACTGTCACTAAACAGTGGAGGTGTTTCCAGCTACCTGGGCCTCCGAGGGAAACGATTTTAGCTTTCAGATACTATGTCCACTGTATAGCACAGTGACAATTTTGAATAGAAATTTGAGGAGGTGCATTGAAGTCTGGATGGAGAGAGTCTGAACTCAAATTTCAGTGAGCAGTTTTTTAAAAATTACCTTTTTGATTGACTGAGGGAGCCCTGAAATAAATATGTTTCAAGTTGACAAGTTCCAGCCTTTAACAGGATTGTGTAAAGCTAGCAAACTAAGAAATCTGATGTAACTGTTGCTGAAAAATTGATTTAGATTTGAAAAAAGTATAGCTTTTGCATAGAGTGCAGAGGTAATATAGAAAATATGTAGGTAACTGAAAAAGGATTTAAGGGCCACTGAGATACTTCTTTTCCTTCAGAAATGCTGAGTAGGATTTTTTTGTCAAAGAGTTTCTTGTCATCAATGTTTAGAAATCAGGATGTTAAAAACCTTTTGAAGGACACCAGGCTCAGGAGAAAAAACAGACAGGAGATAGATTAAAAAACACAGTGCACATTTCAGATGAGATGTCCCCTATATGTCAAAAGTCACCTTTCTCTTTACAGTAATCGCTCTTAAACGGCAATTATTTTTGAGATGTTATTTGCCTGCCAGCGGCATCAGGACCAAGTTTAATCCACAAGGCTACAATCACTTAATGCACAGTGAGAGTTTTCATTGCCCAAAGGTGACATGACTGGCTTGCTGCAACACTGCCTGATTGTGCTGGCTTAATGAGCAGAAATCTAGAGCTGTCCATAGGGAACAGAAAGACATAGTATATAGAAATGCCAGCAGTATGTTTTAGGTTCTCATTTTGTGTTGGTGATTTTGCCATTGAACTTTTTTTGAAAAGATGGCATTATATTTACTGCATTACATTTCTGACCAAATAGTGATGATTTCAAATATCTGCAGTGCCCTCATGGTTAGGGATTATTGGGGTCTTCCCCTGCAGCACAGAGTGCTGTGGGGCTGCGCTCTTTGCAGGCAGTCCCAGGAGGAAAGCATGATTCTGGAAAGGGCAATTGACTTCCTCAGCCTCTCTTGGCACAAGGGCTCCAAGCCCTCTCATCGGCTGCTTGCTTTCTTTGATAAGCCAGGTTAACTCAGCCATGGAGTAAGTGGAGCACTGGTGCTGTGTGCCTTGGATAAACTGTATTTTAATTGCGGTAGCAGCCTCACAAATAGAGCTAGTCAAATGACCTCAGTGATCGGACTTTATTGAAAAAGATGTTTCAGTTTATGGCTCTCTGGGCCCAAATTAAATCCAGTATTAATCACTGCAAATATGTATTTGTTTCTTGCTGTTTCAGATTGGTAATGAAGTGATGTTGTAAATTAAGTTTAGTAAAGCCTGACCTGAGGAAATAATATTCCCATGATAGCCACATTGACTGAAACCTCTGACAGCCAATTAGTCAAGTCCCTCTGTTTAAAGTTTTATCTAATTTACAAAACACTGTTCTGTGCACAGATAACTTTTGTATTTATACATGAAAGCTTTTGAAAGAATTTCTGAAAGTGCCTTGTAGGCGAAACAATTTAGAGACCCATTTCTTTCCTCTTGGAGTGTTTCATGCTACAGTACTTACTACTTTTCTTAGGTACAGCTGGTTGTTTCTGTTAATAGAGTAGATCTTTTCTTTTATAAGATTGATTCCCCTTTCTGAAGTCTCCATTGTCAAGCACTAATATAAGAACTTTGAGGTTACTTTTGTAACAACCATCTCTTATACCTGTTTAAAATTCAAAACTTTGCAAAAAGAAGAAAACCTCCACAGTGAAAATGAAGACAGAAGAAGAACAAAATGGAGACATGTAAATTTGGAAAACATAACTCTATACTTTCTCTTGTAATATGCAAAATTCCCATTACTTTTAATGACTGGTAGATTTGGGGAAATTTTCTCTTTGTTTCGAGTGTGGGTTTTTTTTTGACCTTCTCCTTTCAGGTAGGTTTATAAATGTCGTATTTTGAATAACTGCCATTATAGGCTAATTATAAGTGTAGAATAATCAAGGATTTTCACATACTTCTATACATAAGAAGTAGAAGTATATAGTTTTCCTACATCTTTCTGTGTCTTTGAAGTGACATACCTACCATTGAGTATGCACCATTTCATTATGTAGAAAATTTAAGGGTTTGAATTTAGGTATAGATAAGTTTTAAACTGAAATTGGTTGGAAAATTATCTCCCATAATAAGCTGTTACAACCCATCAATCTAATTTTAGTGTATTCTTTTCACATTTTTAGCTTAATTGGCTTAGTTTCAGAAGTAAAAATGTTTTTTGAAAGCAGTGTATCAGCAAGTTATTTGCTTGACTGGTAGTGACTGGTAGTTGCTAAATTCTAATGAATATACTGTTCTCCACTATTAACATTCTTCTCTTTTCTTATTCTTTTTTGTGTGTGTTTGTGTGAGGAAAATTACATGAGGTCTTTTTAATAAATCTAATACAATCTCTGTTATTCAGGCCTTTCCCTTTAAAATACCCATTTAAATGAGACACTAATAACATTTTTATGATTCCACTAATTGTTCAAATCTGATTTTCTCAATTACCAAACATCAATAAAAATACATTTCTGTAATGTAATTTTTCATTTGTTTAAAATAGAAGCTATCCACATTTAGGAGAAAGCTATTCAGGCATGTTTACATGCATCACTTTTTCTGATTTGTTGTAATGCAGGCACACAAGATTGTTTTGGATATAGACTTTAATTTGATGGTCTGATGAGTATTTAGCACCTCTAGAGTTATTCTTCTTGACTGTACAGATTAGGTCTGAAAGTCCCTTCACCAAGTAACTCCAAGCATGTTCCAGTTAAGGACCTTGCACATTGTTTTGACCAGGGAGTGAAAAATAGAAGGAAGCTGTTTTTCCCTTTGTTGCAATCCTATTTGTGAAAAAAGATGTATAAAGTTTCCTTGGAGATAAGTGGAATCACATGGAAGATGCTTTATTTGCTCATAATACTGAACACTTTTCAATTAGCTCTGAGGTAAAAGGTTCTCTCTCTAAAGGTTTTTCTTAGAATCATTTTCTTCACCAGGTCTGTTTCTTTAAAACTGTGGGTTTTTTTCTCCTTCCAGTGTATGCATATCTACATCTTCTGACGAGGTAGGCAGTGAATTCACTGTCTCTCAAGTTTGTTAGCATATCACAAAGCACTCATGCCTAGTCCAGAGGACTGGCTCTTTCCCTGCGCTTTTGGATAATTGGGATTAGAAAAGACTGCAGGTGTGCAGTCCAACCTCCTACTCATTTTTTCATGTTTGCTCGTGCCTTTATATATATATATATATATATATATGTATGTATGTATATATATATCCATTCCATAGAGGATCCCAGATACTTTTTACATGTCTTAAGTGAAAGGCAGCTATTAACCCAGTTTTAGTATATGTTAGTCTAACTTCCAGTAATTCCAAAAACCCTGCACTGCCCTTTATATGTTCTTCTCCAATTAGGAACTTGTCTTTCCATACCTAAACTTCTGTGCCTATGCCCTTCATAAATTAATAATCTGATCTGTGACCTCACTTCCTGGGTAACCTGGAGAAACTCAGGCACTCCTACTGCCATAGGAGTGCTGGCTGGAAGGCACATCTGAGGTCATGTGCTTGAAGCAGAACTGTTACCAACACTAGGTCAGCTATGGATTTTTTTTTCCTGTATATGTAGTTCAGTGCAGAATACAACCTGGCACTTCATCTCCAGAGTTCTTGATTTTGTGCTATGAGTGCCACTGCTATTGGAAACTGTGGCTTTCTGAGGCAGGACTGGGCTAAACAAATGTCCTGCAACAGCAACTGAGTGGATGGAACCTGTGTTATGTAGAGCATCCAGAGTCAACAACCCAGTGCAAGTTTATGGATTTTATCATTAGTTTCAGAAATTCACAGGAGAGTGATTTGGAGCCACCCATGAAGGTGGAGTTATAGAACTAATATGTTTATACTACTGCAGAAGCTGGGGTGGGTGATGAGGAAGGTAATGGAGACCCAAGGAAAATAAGGTGCTGAGACCCAAAAGAGGAAAAAAAAACTTCTTATTGACTGTGGTTGTTAGCAGTGTAGGTATCTGGCCAGGGAGGAACAAGTTCTGCTGGGCAGCAGTTCATCTCAATCTAGGGTGGAAGGCTAAAATAGAACAAATGAATCATACCCTGAAGGTGCCTGTTCCTCTCCAGTGCAGACTTCTAAACATAGTTGCCCTGAATCACACCTGTGATGTCTGCTCTTTGGGACTAAGCCTTCGGCCAACTTTCTCAGGATCAGTTGGCTTAAAGTCATGATAGAGCCAGAGTTTTGATGCAAATATATCAGGCTGCCAGTGTCCAGCAGGAGAAACTGGGTCAGATATATGGCACACAACATAGCTTTAAACTGCTAAAGATAAGTATTTTTGTTCTTTTTGTCCCCAAGTGATATTTACAGCTTTACATGAGTAGATCTGTGGATTGCAGGATTACCCCCAAAACTGGTAGAGTGTAAAGCAAACAGCAAACAAAATTGTGAGACAATTGTAACATTCAACTCTAACCCCTCCCAACCTATGCTTCTGCAGATTTTCCTGTCTTTGAGATCCCCTATTCTTTGCTTTTTTGACTGTGAACTGATGAGTGCTTTCTATGTCAATTTACATTTAAATCTTGGCCTTTTTTTTGTCTGTATTGTGAAAGGAAACAGAATCCATGTGTGTTTCTAATGCAGTATGCCAGCCAAAAGGCACAAGGTAAAAATGATATGGGGAAGATGAGCACATCGGAGCTTTGGAGTAGGGGGGGGAAAAAGATGATGGTTAATAAGCATTAAGAGAAAGCAAGTGTCAAGATGTGGGGGTATATCTGCATTAAATCAGGGCAGACAAGTAAGAAAAGACATATTCTCACTGTATAACTCACAGTATAAAAATCTGAGTATAAAATCAATTTAGAAATACCACCCAAGCCCTTCCCATCTTAAAATATCTGTTGTATATGTGGAGGATGACTTAACAGAAGATAGTGAAGGAGGAAGGCAATGAAGGTCCATTTCCAAATCTGCAAGATGGCCCTCAAAGCACTTCCAGCAGTTCTCTTAAATGTCATCACAACTGACCACTGACATGTTCCTGTAGGACTATGTATACCTAGCAAAAATTTTTATTTAATGATTTTGTTCTTAATTTATTTCACAGATTACCTCTAAGGATATTTTCTATCAGACACTGTTTAATATGAAAGAAAATCAGATTTCCTAAACCCCTTACTAGACCCCTGATGCTGAAAAGAACTAAAAGCAGTGTTTGCAGTCAGGTTCACTGCACAGCCATTTTACTTCCTGTGACTAGAGGAAAGTACAATTAGAAAAGTAGTCTGGTATCTGGCCTGAAAAAAACATTCTCACTAACTCTATCAGTAAAGCCCCAGAGTACTGTCAACAAGCTATTACCAATATCCAAAAGCACTGATCTGTTACATTGTGTTACTCTCGAGTCCCCAGCCTCTTGTAAATTGAATTGTTCTGAGTCAAGTGTATGTCTTTAACAAAGGGAAGACGTGTTTCTAATGCCCTTAAACTCTTAATTTTGATCTTGAAGACTACAGAACCTGAAGATCTCAGAAATTCATTTTAATTGTAAGTAAAATAATACTATATTCCACAGTGAGTACTGCATACAAATAATGTTCACAATATTAAAAATTATCTCTGAGACAAATTGGATGGGTTTGGATAAATATGTGCTTTAAGTACCATTTTTGCCTGAATTATCTTTAATTTTTATCACATAACTCTATTTCCTTATTGATTTTAAAATGGTGAAAGCAAAACAATGGGGTGGATGGATGACAGTTTTAATTTTTCTAGAGTCAGGAGCCATCTCTTCACTTCTGCCTTCTTGCCAGAAGTTATTAAGGTAACATCTACATGGGAGCATGATATATATATATTGTTTTTCCCACACTTGACACTGTCACAACCCCCATATAATCCTTCCAGCCCCACATCCCAACTCCTCAAAATCCCAGGCTGGTATTAGATGGGATCTTTGGACCCATTTTATTTGCATCTGTTGCCTTTGGGAAGGTGCTATGCCTTGGTCTTTTCAGATTCACCTGAGGTTACTGTAAACACCAAAAAAATGTAATGTGCAAGCAAGTCCTATTTTAGCAAAGGATTAAGTACTAGAACTAAAGCAGAAAATATGGCAAACAACACTTTTAGCTCATACTTAGCACTTAAAGGTCTTCCTGCTCGAGCCACTGTCTCAGCCACACTGGGGGAACTAAGGAATTCTTGTCTGTCCTGCTTCTCCAACTCCAGGTCTCCCAGCACTGGCTTGCACTCTGGAGCACTTTGAGCTTGCTTCTTAACCCTGCCTTTTTCCCAAGTTCGAACCTCCCATCCTCTTTCAAACATTCCCATGCCTGTTCTAGATCCTGTTCCCTAGTAGGAATGCCAGGGATTTATGCCCCCGGTTGTGGTGGAGTTCAGCTGCCCAGCAGGGTAAAACCACCACAATATACCAGTGATGTCTCAGTTCCCAGCCCAGCTCTTTATTGCTCTGGCCCAAATTTGGAAATTTCTTTTTCCTAGTTTATTGTCTCTTAGGATACTCTGTTTCCCGGATCTTGTATTATCACATCTTCCAGGGCAGAGTGAAGGTGAACAATGCCAAATAAGAGAGGTTTGATTTTACAATGATTTAAAAATTACTTGATCTTCTGGCAAATCGTAAATAAAACTGGGGGACTCCCACAGCTCCAAGGTCAGGACAGCTACACATTGCCAATAGCTTGTCCAACCTTTGCCTTAATGTCAGAAGCCTCCCTTGACAAATCACTCTAATGTTTCAGTATTGTTCAGCTTGATTTTTTTTTGCTGTATCTGACCTAAATCTCATTTGCTACAATTTAATCCTGTTTTTTCCTGCCTCATTTAGAGGGTAGAGAGCAGTTCATTCCCTTCCTAGTCACAATGACTTGTTACATATTTAAAAAATGATACTGTTATCTGCTTAGCATTTTCTTCTCTATTTTGATTCATCCCAGCCCTTTACATTTTTTCCTCTAGGTCAAGTTTTCCAAAACTCATGATCATTCTTATTGTCCTGCTCTGATCTTTCTTTAATTGGTCCATATCTTGGTAGTTTGTGGAATTTTACATAAGTTCAATTTATACAATGTTCCTCCACTCAAAGGTTAAGAAGACTTCCTTTTACTTTCTCAAATTGAAATTAAAAAAAAAAAAAAAAAAAGGTATCTGTAATTTATTTATGCTCCAGAGGTTGTAACTGGAAGAGTGATTGGCAGGACAAGTAGCCTTCTGTGGTGGTGTGAGGGAACCTAGTAAGAGAAAAGTGACGTTGACTCATGAGGAGGAGACAAGCAAGACAGAGAAATTGGCTTCTGCAAGAGGAAACAAATATATCAGTTGGAGACATTTGTTAGGTGTTGTGTTTGTATGTAAGACAGAAAGGTGGAAGGGGAAAAAATATTTTAAAATACGCTTTAATTACACTGCAGAAATCAGGTTTTATTTTTCCTCCTCTTTGAAAAGCAATATGGCAATTGTGGAGAGTAGTGCAATGAGATTATTTTAGGAAAGAAATTCAGCAGTTGTGTTACTGAGATGATAACAATTCAGTTGTACGCCTTTCAGTAACTACTAGCAAGAACAGAGAAAGGTATGTGCCATACAATTTTAATACCATTTCTTTCCTAACCAATTCATTACTATGTTCTCATATGTGAAAGAGATCATGCCTGAGGGTAAGGTACAGCAGAAGTAAATACAGTGTCTCTATAAAGTTGCATCAAATGGTTCAAAACACAACATTTCTACACTACATGTCTTGGTCATACTAGAATTTCTGTATTTTAAATATCTGGAAGGACAGCCTGCAGTGTATGAGCAATTATAATTCCTTAAGTGGTGATAAGTTGAGAAAGTGTTCTGTAGTTTGGATAATTTCTTCCTGTTGTCTAGTACTGTAGCACTAATGGAATTTTCCCCCATTTTATAAATATCTTTTCCAATATTCATTGGGCCCAGCCTGTTTTGTTTTTAAACAAATTCCTTTCAACAAAATGATTGAATTATAAGTTACAGGGCCCTTGGTGTATGAGCCATATTGACTTTTTTTCAGAGATCTAATCTAATGGAATTGTAATTTCCCAGTTAGGAAATCTTTGTTATAGAAGAAAAAGTCTTCCCCATACAAGAGAATAAAAGAGATCGCTGTAAGTATACCAAATATATTAATTCCAGAGGTATGATAGGTGACAATTTCAATTCCAGTCCAAAGTTTTACATTGAATAAAAGTATCCAAATAATACTACAGGGATAAAAAACACTTTGATGACATCTCTTCCACCTTTAGACTGTGAATTCTCTGCTGCAGCCCTTAGTGACACAGCACCTTTATGGAAAGCGGGCAAAATAAATGATTCTAGAAACCTTTACACGTAGTGTTAATTTTCTCAATAGATAACAAAGATGTTTTCACTTTCCTAAGCTGAACATCATCCCTTTTGCTAGCTGAAGACTTCTTAAATGGAATGAACATTTCTTCATCTCTAGAAGAAGATGATACTGTCTATTAAGCAAAGATCTTCGTTATGATGGTTTCCATGGAGCAAGTGAATTTGGAAGGGGGGATTCTTTGCCAGTGTATGCATTACTTGAAGCCTGAGTTTCACTGTGTTATAGGGATCTCAAATCTCAGTATTATTCAGCAAACAATTTTAGGATTAATTTCATCACATTGAAACATATGCAATCAGATCAAAACTAACATTACCTCACTTGATGGTGACGTTGGCCTTCAAGCAAAAAAAAGACTTGTTTGTTTTCTACAACACCTCTCACTATATCTTCATGTAAGAGCTCTGAACTAGGAGAGCAAATCTTCTATCACATTTATCTGAACCATTAAAATATTGGGCTCCACTGATGCTGCTTTGCTTTTCTCTGTCATACAGGAGGTGTTTGCATCAAGCAACTTATGCTAATAGGCACATTGTGAATGGCAGTAACTGTTTAATACTTGAGCTAGTGTTTAGGTGTCTGCCTTGTTGGCACATTGTGCCATGAAAGGATGTTGCTTTATTATGGCAAATTAGAACAGTCCAGAGGAAAATCATAATTTGTCCTTATCATATAATGACCCTGTTTCATTTAAAGCACACATAGCAAATGAAGAGATTGGTACAGAAATGCACAAAGGATCCAGTATTCTCCCTTCTTAGTTTAGAGATACTACTATATATTTCGATTTCATCTTCTGTCTCCAGTTAAGTTCTAATTATGCTACATTTGCTTAAGAAACTTTATTTTTCTTCTGTTTCCAATGTATACATTTTTAAAATCAGATGATCTAATTAAATATGGAAGTCAAACTACTATGAAGCTAGCTGAGCAGAGACAGATAAAAAATCATGTAGACTATCAATTATTAGGAACTTCCTCTCTGCACTAGACTGTAAAATTTCATTTTCACGATCAACATGAAACTGTTATGTGGTGAAGCTAGCTCATTAGGATGGATTAACCTTTAACTCTTGTTGTTTTATATATTTATTTATTTTTTTTGTAGGAAGTCTTACACAGTCTGAGCATGGTTTGGGATTTGGAAAAAGGTAAATCTACCTAAGTGCAGTAATCTGAATCATGAGCTGAACAATGGTAATCAAGCCTATTCTCACTGTCATATTTTGCTTTGGAAAGCACTTCCCACTCATGTAGTAATGGCGTTGTATCTGGAGAGACGGCTGTTCTGTGATATGCTTTTGCAAATTTCCAAAACAACTTGCCTTGTAAAATTGTCGTTTACACCCTTTCATTGTATCAGATAGCTTGAGTAACTTTAGTAAGACTACAGAGTGCAGTTGCACAGAAATTCACTATGGCCATCTTATTAAAGGATATACTAACTATTTCCCTAATGGCAGAGAGGAATGGGAAAGTGGCTCACTCGTGTCTCTGCCTACAAATGAGCCAGACAGAATAGAGTTTTGCAGCATTGAGTTGAACAATGTGAAATGACTTATCAGAAGATGGCTCCTCAAACTCATTCCCGTTCTAATACTACTACCAGTAAGATAGATAAAGCACAGAAAACTGGGATGGGGGGAGGGGAGGGAGACATCTGACTTGCCCAAACTCTCAGAGTTTATGGACAGCTATAACTAGTAATGATTCATGTTCTTCCCAGGCATCCTTCACCTTCATTTAGCTGGATCTTGTGTTTTCTTTGGTGCTTTTCCTTTGCCTGGCAGAATGGGGACCTACATTAAGTCTGAGAAGGTTCTGTCAGAGTGGTCTTCTGAGACTTTCCCTTTCCTGCAGAGCAGAGGCAGGCAGCAGTCTCGGAGCATGTGTGTCCTGCACAACCAGGTGTTGCTGAGAGAGTTAGCTTTGGAACTACAGATGTTATAGTCACATCAGCATGGTGTAGCACCCAACCTAATCAGCCCTGCTGACAGGTACCTGCATCGACTCTGTTACTCTCTGTACAGCCAGGGCTAACATGCAACCTGTCACTCTTCACATTGTGAGTGTGCAGCTGACTTGAGTAACCTGGGGCTACATTATGGCATGTGGACTGCACTAAAGCCTCTCTCCTGATAGTGTCATCTGGAGTAGGCTCTTCCTCAGCTGTGGTCTTGTTAAGTTCACTGGCATCTCTCTTTAGAACGAATTTTGCACTACACTGGCAAATACAGAGGTATACAGACTGTAATGGAGAGCTACAGGGAAAGCGTTGACACTGAAAGGACTTCAGAGTCCTTGTTGACAGTCATACAAGTAATTGTAGTCTTCTTTGAATGCGTGAGCTGAGAAAGAAGAGTCTGAAAAGGAAGCTGAACAACCAAATGTCTTCATCTTGCTGGAGCACAAGCAGGAGCTCAGAACCCGAGCTGCGGCAAACACTACTGCATCTGGGCAGAAGGTCAGTAACAGCCCTTCCATCCAGAGTGGCTGTGGTGCCCAGAGCGGTGGTGAGGTGTCCACCCATGGAGATATTCAACCACAGATATTCAATTGTGGTTGAGTATCTCCCGTGCTTGTCCCTGCTTTGAGCAGGGGTTTGGACTAGATGACCTCCAAATGTCCCTTCCAACCTCAATTATTCTGTGATTCTATGATAAGCACCTTGTTCAGTTCCTCTAGGTTATTTGTATGCAAAAGCTATAATAAGCCTGCCTGCATGTTTTGTGTGTTTGATTGATTGTTAAGTTTGTGAAATTAACTGTTGGACAAAAAATAAATTGCCTTTTTCTGTGTCAAAGCAATGTTTCTCCAATAAGCCTCTAAAAGCAAATATGAATATTTAATAGACAATTCATTAAATGTAAGCATTTTTTACTTCAAAAAATGATTAATGAGACATATCTGTATTGCGAAAATATTGTTTTTATATTTTACGCTTGGGATAAATCACAGTGGAAGCTGCCCGATAAAATGTAGTTCAGTTGTATGATGTATTTTTCACAGCCTGTGATGCTAAAAGTAAAACATGGTACTTAAGGGACCTTTCTTGGCCTGTAGTACAGTCAAAAAGGTTTGATGATCTCAACTATCGCTGTATAAAATATTAACATTTTAAATCTAAAGTTGCAGTGTATAGCTGATCTCTCAGGTAAAGAGCCAATATCAAATAATGTGTTCATAAGTAAATATATATTCTTCTACTCAGAGGTTTTAGCTATCTGCATTTTTAAACTGCAAATAATTAATTTCACATGTTTATACTATCTTCCAGACCAGAAGAATTAAAAAATGCATCCTATCATCTGTTTATCAGATGAAATCCATATGATTAGAAATTTTGTTGCAGAAATCTTATCCAGATAGGTCAAACCTGTACTCAGTATTTACTAATGGGATTATCAAGAAATGTTTTATCATTGCCTTACGGTCAGTTCAGCCTCTTCCATTAAGATGGTCATGCTGCAGTTATTTTTAATCCTTTCTCTAGGAAGTGGTGTCCAAGTCAGAATATTGTTTCCATGGTAGATTTACTACATCTAAGTTGCCTTAGTGGGACATTCACACTCTCCACTGCAAGTGAATGCAGATGAAATTAGATTGGATTAAAGGCATCCTATCTCATATTGTTTCTTAACTCAAAGGAATTTGTATCTCTTTATTGTAGACTGTAAACTCACTGTTGCACAGTAAACTTGAGCAATGAGATAGTATTTGCATTTTGCTTCTACTCAAGTAACCTACCCTGTTCTTTAAGTTGCCTCTCCATTCATACATTTTTGCCTACATGAAAGGACATTTGCAAACATTTCCCCTTGTTACTAACTCTGTTCTCTTCCAGCAATGAGATTCTGTCAGCTGCTGCCAGAAATTAAGCACTGTAATAATGACACCTGCTCTGAGCTGGATTAGATGACACAATGCCTGAATGCTAGCAATAGCCAGCCACCTGCTTGCATTACTAACTCCACTGAAGCTGAACCTCTGGAAGTATTTTGCTAAATAAAGATAAAGCTTTACCCCATCATCAAATCTTCATATAAAAATCATATTAAATTGTAGTCACGTACCTCTGTCTCCTTATACCAAGTTATTATGTATTTTACATGTGTCCTCTTATGTCACAATTGTTTTATTAACAGCTTTCTATTTATTAGTTAGGGCTTTGTTTTTGGTTTTTGTTTTTTTTTTTTTAAATCTTATTTTCATCCTTACTGCTTTTGCCCTACAGTTGCTCATAAGTCAAAAGATTCTTAAAATCCTGGTTGAAATGTGAGCAGTATATGCCCCTTTTCCACCAAGCCTGTGCTGTAATTGAAAGGATATATTTGAAAGATATTGACACTATTATTTACTAGATTCTGTTGATCCATGAATGTAGAAGTTAATGCATTTGACTATGTAATATTTTCCCTAAAAGTGGATGTATAGTAAGAGTATGTAAGTACTTACCCAGTGATAATATATGCATTTCTGAAAAGTATTGGCAGAATATTACTGCTGCTTGTCCAGTTCTATGGAATTACCTTTGTGAATTTACATTTACTTTGTTTTTGCAGAGGAAGAATGGTTTAATTGGCTATAATTTGCTGTTGGTTTTTTTTTCCACTTAATTCACTCCACATGGCAAATCAATCTGTGCCATTAACATAATAGAGTAATTTTCAAAAATGGTGGAACTTGTGGTAGTTACTATTTACTACTCTGCGCTGAGACATCATATGGAGCTCGATATAGAGAGAATTGTTATTAAAGGAAGGATGTTCATTTTCTCTCCTTTTCTGGATTTTCCTGCATGATGTTCCTAACAAAAATAAGCTATCTTTGCCAGTAATTACAGTACTATTCCCATTCTGGCTTTTTAAATTGCCTTGCTGGGTCTTCCTAATGTAGGCAAGGTTTAAGTCTGGTTGCTGGATCTGTTACAAAATCTCTTCCTCTTCTTCTACTTTGATAAGGAAGACTTTAAAAGGTGGGAAAAGTACCAGTCTTGAGTATTTTCTTTCTTAAATGCTGTTAGGGAAAACACATTAATGGTAAATCCTGAGTTATTTTCCTTTCACATCTTTTTTCTATTGATGTGCATACATAAATTAAAGCATTGGTATTTGCAGTTGTCTGCCTAGTAGCCTCAAGGCAAATAAACAATTACACTCACCCAAATGTGAGTCCTACAGTTGTTTTTCTCTTAAAATGACTTGACAATATTATTGATAATGAACAAAAAAGTCTTTGTTTTTGGAGGAGAGTGTTCAAGAGTGTATTTGACGAAGGACACTAATCTCCAGCCTTGATCCTGGGAAACAGCCTGCAAATACTGCAAGATGTGGGCTTTTCAAGAGTTGTTCAATGTCAGCGTAACTTTGCTTCTGTTCAGGCTAACAATGATAACTTCAGAAAGAGTAGAGTCCGGTCAATAGTGAATATGTATTTTTAAATCCTGCCATCAAAAGGACCTAGAATGCCTGCAGGAGTATACGTGAGTTTGATAGCCAGGACTTCAATTAAACAGCTCTTAACACCACTCTGTTTCTAGACATGAAAGCCTGCTTTCAGAAGAAGAATGAGAACCTGCCCTTTCTTTAGAAATTTTCCTTGGCCTAGCTGATGACTGTAACTCACCAAACAAGATGCTTATGCTTTTGGAGTTATGTAAATGGCCCCGACATTAGTCTCTTCCACTCAGAATCACAGAATCACAGAATCGTTCAGGTTGGAAGAGACCTCCAAGATCACCTAGTCCAACCTCTGACCTAACTCTAACAAGGCCCACACTAAACCATATCTCTAAGCTCCTTACGTAGTGATACTGGAGAAGAATATGGTGCTTAGTTTTTAAGCATATTTGTGATTGATTTGTTTTCTTTGGGAATACAGTGTCTGTATAAACTTAGTGGGTAGTCTTGCCAGAAGGGCAAGTCTATAATACAGGGTCCTATGGCATTACCTGTATTCTGGGATTAGCAGCAATGGTAAGGTGCTAAAAGTGATTTGTCAGTGAAGCCAGAAAGGTTAGGAATTAATGAATATCTCTGATACTGAAATATAGGCTATAGAAACATCTACTTGTGATTATTAAATACTGATACAGTATTTTCAGGAATTACAGAATATGATCGTTTCAGATCAACTGAAAAAGGAGGTGGGTGAGCAGGAAGAAGAAGGTGGGAAAAATTACAGCTTGTGAAAAATAGTAGATTGATGAAACTGAGGACTGAAACTCATTGTATATTGACTATCTGTAACCCAGACTGTGGTGATTTGAATTCTATCCTACATGACATTCTATCATGTTTTGAAGATCAGGATTCAATTAAACTAAATACACCTTGCTAGTGCATTTAATCAGAATTTTAAAAATACATTCCTGTAAGAAACTAGTTGTTTTATAAAGAATGCCTTCGTTACACTGAATGTTCTGAACCTCATCTTTGAGAGTAGTTTGCAGGAAATTTTTAGAGTAACAGAACTTAGTCTTGGTTGTGTGGTACCTACTTGCTAAAATCTCATGAGCAAATAAAAGATAATTTGCAGAATGTACTTATAAAGAAAAACATCATTAGGGGCCTGATTTAGAATCCATAGAAGTCAATGGAAAGATAACAGCTGAATTCATTGTCTCTGATGCAAGTCTCTTGGGGGCATTTTTTTGCTGTTCTATCATTTCATGTTGAAATATTTTGCAGGAAGTTACCAGCAGAAGAACAGTAAGATTTTTTTCTGAAGTTTTTAATATCAGAAATTCACTTCTTCCACTATGCACTAAATTCATTTTTTCTTGCAGGTTAATAGTAATTTGGCTACAAATATTTCTCTGTGTTCATTTTTGAGGGCTCCGATATTGTTTAAAAAAATATTATCGCTGTAGTGACTGTTTTGTTTTGTTTTGTGTTCCTGTTTTGTTGTTGTTGGTTTGTTTTGGTTTGTTCGGTTTTTGGTTGTTTGTTTGTGTGCTGAGAAAAATCATATATATATATCTTAACTGTTGGAGCTTTAATTCCTGGCACCCTTCACAAACTAGTAATAATGGTCTAGCTACTCTAAGGACATGACCATGTTACGACAATTTCAATGATTTCAACACCTATCAGAGTAGTGGAGGGAAGAATCAAAAGACATCAAAAATACAAATGTCAGCCTTCCACCCTTATAGTTGCTGCAGCTTCCAGATAAGCAATACCAAATTTAAGCACCCCCAGTAAGTTGTAATAGCTAAGAATTAATGTAAGAAGCAATGAATATAGTACAATGTCTAAAAGGCTAGGAAATCATCCCTAAAGGCTAACTAATCCCTAAACTAATACATTTCTTGCCTGGTTTTCTCAGTCCTCGCACTTTCCTTTTCTCATACACAGTATACCTTCACCCATTTCCTGGGCATTCCTTGAATTCAGCCTGTGGTAGTTGTCCCTGTTAATGTGATTCATTTAGTTGTTGTAAGCTGTATTGAATGCAGATTTATGAGAATATCATTGATTTTCAATAGAATTTGAACAATTCATCTTCCCGTATTAACATGTGACTCTGTTCTCAATAAGTACAGCTTCAGCTGACTCTGCTGTAGCTTTCTTGAAAAGTACTCTCTCTCCTCCTGAGAGCAAATAGACCTGAATTTCTCCTGTTCTCTTTACTGCTCATTCTCTGTACATCTCTGGACTGCCTTCTGTTAGGTAACAGCTGTCCTGATATGAATATCCTATGTATCTCTACACTATGTGTAACCCATAGGAAAGAAGACAGTAGCAGTGAAAAGAGATAGACTCCTTGCAGCTGTGGTCATGGCCCTAAACCTTCATTGGCTCCTGGGCAACAAATCTGTACAATACTGTGCTGGGGGTGGCCTCAGATTTCTTTCTTTTTTTTTTTTTTTTTTAACGTTCAAAATTCATATGGCCAAGAGTGACACTGGAGCCTGTCTCTGTAGCTGGTGGACTTCAGTAATGTCATAAAACTTCCCCTGATTGCCAGATGTGTCTCCATGATATGACTCAGAAACAAACTTCCCGTGTCATGCTGAGTGCAGAAAATCAGGTCAATTGGCAGAACCAGATCCAATCTTGCCATTTTAGTTTTAGCTGAAGTTCAGGACCAAGTTTCCAGATGCGGATTTACACACCAACCTTTTTCCCACCCCACACTTGGGTAACCCATAACTGCATGTCAGCCTCCCCTCCATGCCCTCCTTTCCATATGAAGGAAATGCGTGTACAGGCTGGAAGGGAGTCACAGCATGGCTCTCGGGAAACCAGAAGGAAAATAAGTAGACAAAATCCTGATAGAACTACATGCGCTTGAGGAAGACATGGGAAGTGGGAGGGGTGATGCAAGACAAGAATAAATGTTGACCACCGCCCATGGTTTATTTCTTTCTTAGCTGAAAATGTAAGCCCTGGTGGCTGTTTTGTTTTTCTTTTGCAGTCATCTCTAACAAACAGTGACATCATCTTTGTGAAGTTGCATGCCCCTTGGGAGGTCCTGGGCAAATATGCTGAACTAATGAATGTAAGAATGCCTTTCAGGTAGGTGTAGTTGTATTTTGTCTTCACACTTTACTGTAAAGCTAAAGTAAAAATAACACCAAAATGCACATGGAAAGCTCTTCTATAAGATACCACACATCCTTTGAAAATATAAACAGAGTGCCATAGATACCATATTCATTGCTCTTTCTTGTTAATGCCTGCAATTTCAGTAGAGTATTGGTTTGAAATTAAGGTGAGCTGTAGCAGTGCAGCTGTTTTCATGGGGTATTCTATCCTTAGGCCCTTTAACCCCTTCACTGCTGGAGCCCCCTGCATACTTGTGCGCTGCTGTTTTTTAAATGGACATTTCATTGAAATCAATGGGAGGTCAAGAAGATCCAGGTACGTAAGGCAGCACAGAAGGTGCATGTCTGTTGGACGTATCTGGTATGTTCAGCACCTGTAAATTTGCTGCTTGTATAGTGCATAATTATGGAAATGCAGATTATAAATAAGTATCCCATCTAATAGAACAATTCAGACTATAAGAGCTCTTGCCTGTGGAGAAATTAAAGGAATTGTATGAAATATCATTGACAACCAAATTAATTTCGCATAATCATTCAGTTATTTTTTCTAATTTGTTGATTATTACTTGCATGTTGCACTATGAAGTTTTCTACATAAAATATCTATTTTATTCTGCCAGTTATCAGAACTTTTAAAATAGCATGGAGACTTCCACTTGAACTGACCAAAACCCATGAACTGAGAGGTCTTGATTCTTCTTTCAATTAGCAGGGCTTATAGATGCATAACTCCATTGATTTTAATGGAATTACTCCTGAGCAAGAAAAGGATCAGACGCAGAATATGCAAGTAGTGAGTTCGTGTCCTTTGCAGGATTTCTATTCCAGTTTTCTTCTTACTTAAGGATGAAAAATGCCTCTGGTATGAGACAAGCTGTAGTATTACAGAACTTGCTAGGAAAAATGAATATGAATTGAAGACAAAATTGCAGGCTTATTCTGTATGTCTGTATGTATTTTTTCTTTTTTTTTTTTTTTATTTTTACAGCAAATCTTATACTGTTCTTTCTTGGGCTTTTCTTAAAGAGGAAAATATAAAAGCCATCACAAGTCATTAAAAGACATTCATACTCTTTTTAAGAAGTGTTCTAGCCATAGAAACAATGGACTGGGCCAAAAGTGTACCTCCCTTGTATTCCTTGGTATTCCCTGAGATGAACTTGGCCCAGTAGGGGATGAGGTCTCATGATGAAGAAGTACACCAGGAACTCAGATTTTAGTCACTGTGAGCAGCTTGGTCTTTCCTGATCTGAAGTTCCTGTTTTGAGATCCATTTCTCAGCAGATAGCAAACCAGGTGCCATACAGATTATACAGAAAGATGTGCTTCATGACCACATTTTAATTCTTTTCATATCCACAGAGAGATAATTATTACAGTGTTGCTGAGAGGAAATCATGGTGATTTTTTTGATGTCTACTAGGCATGCTCTTAATTTTTATTTTAAGAGCAACAATGCTGTTTACCATTTAAAAACAAGAATCAGCATTTTACAAAATGTTCACTATTCTAGACTGCCTGTTTCCAGGTGCCCTTGTCTGACCTCTTGTTTTAAGGGCTGCTGATTGCTTGCAGCTCCCAATAATTTTAGGTTGGAATTGTCCAAGGTCCACACGACAGTGAATAAAATTCTTGCTGTTTCGAAGCAGGGGTCCCTAAACAATGGATACCTCTGAATATCTGAAGCAAAATCAAAAAGTGGATGGCATCTTCAGTAACACTTATTTGGCCAAAAGGATTTGTCCAAAGGAGGCTGGCCAGCATTAATTTTTTTTTCAAAATTTCACTTCACCAGCATAATATGGACACTAGTAACAAAAATAATGTCAAAATATTATGCGTTATTTAAATCTAAGTTCTGAAAATTACCGTGGAATCTAACCTTTTTTTTTCTGTAGTTTATAGATTAGTTAGTAGATAGATAGTTTATTAGATTATAGTTACAGAGTTTTCTGTAGTTTATAGATTTTCTTAACTCTCATCAAGATGTGATCTCTGCTGAAAGTGATTGGTCAGCTCCTGACAGTTGTGGTGCTATATGCACATATGAGGAGAACAAGACCAGCAGAGTAGGACAGGAGGTGGACACCCCATTCTGGATCTACACAGGGTGGTTAGGAGTCACTCTACCTGCCCTGGGCGATGTGAGCCCTGCAGGGCCCGTCGGGAAGCAGGCCAAGAGAGTGTGGTCAGCATGCATCTGCTTGTGCACCCTTGCCTGCTCGCTGGTTCCCCACATGCACTCCCACACAGCCTATTGCACTGACAACAAAAACCAGCAGTGCCTGTATGAGAGGCAGAGGGAATGGCTGGATCCTGGGGTGGGTGCTGAGCACATAGTCATTTGTTTGTGTAGTCTATATCCTGTTTCTGGGGAGTGTACTCCAACAGCAAACACTGGTCCTGGTTGGCACTGCATGTGTAATTGGCATCTTGCAGCATCAGGCACCACTTCCCTGGCTTTTCTAAATGATTTCCCTTGCATTTTATCAAATGCAGTTTTAGTAATTCACTAGTGGATGTGAGTTACATAGAGGATAATTTATCCATATTTGTATTGGTCCTATAAAATTCTTGCAGCTGTTTATGGACTTCTTGGAAATAGAAACATCTTTGGGTTGCTGTCTTTCACACATGACAAGTAGCAGAAAAAGAGAAGACAATGAGAAAACGATGACCTTCTTGCAGTTCAAATGCCACCAGAGTCTGTGTGGCTTCCTGTGACAGTTCTGTTAATCTCTCTTTTAGTCTCTTCCTCCACCTCTTACAGGCTTCTGTCTTCAATCTCCTTTCCTTCCTTGCTAGTTCATACTGTAACTGACGATGGGTTTTCTTCTCGACTGGCTTCATTTTTGCTGTTCTTCCAGGAGAAAAATCTATTACCTGCACCGCCGATACAAGTTCATGAATAGGTGAGTACAGTTCTTGTGCTAGTTCAGCATATGTTAATTTGGACCTGATAACTAAAATAATGGTTAAGGTCAAGCTGGAAGTAAAAGGTTATTAGCTGTGTTTGTAGGAAGGTTGGAGGGAGTGATTACACACTGGGATATCTGCAACAACAAATACAGCAGTTACATTTTTAAGGCATTTGCCATGTGGAAGAGGAAATTCATTTTACCAGTGTTGCCTTTTTTAGGAATAAGGAAGTATTTTTCAATTGATGGAGTCTTTTAAGGAAGAATAAGTGTGTTAGTGCAAACATTCTATCTATTTCTTTTCACGTAGCTCATTAGGGAGTTTCTTGGGGTTAAAATACCACAGGTACTGCTTTTTTTCATTTCCATGCACCTTGCTTACTTGTTACAGTGATGGCATTATTTATTTATTGCTTCCTCTGTGGGGATGCTTAGTACTTTGTTGGTAGATAGGAAGGCAATGAACCAAATTCATCTCTGGTGTGAGCTTGAGAGATGAGTACTTTTGAAGAATCTTTGAAGTCCTGTCACTCAATTATTAAATATCTTAAGATTGTGTTTGATGTGTTTTGTGCCTGCCTGACTTTATGGAATAAAAAACTTCCAGTGCTGCAGTTTGTATTTTCGATACCTCAGACAATTAAATGAAAATGTCTCCAAAAAGCCTAAAAATATATGCAAGCTTGGCAAAGACCAGCTCATACATTGGCATTTAATGCCACAGTGCTGTTGATGCAGTTTTCAAAAGGCTCTAGCATTTGATTTACTGTATCACTCTGAGGTCACTGGAAAAATTTCCATGAACTTCTGAGAGAGAAGAATTAGATTTGAAAAATCTGCATAATGGAGTAAACAGCTGTATCGCTCTGCAGATAATGTCACTAGATGAACATCCATGGGAAAATAAATGATGTATTATCACTCTGCTGCATGAGCATACTAAAAAGCATTTTGTATATTAAATCCCTTCACACTATGCTGGTGACTTGAGAGTACCAGCATTGATCTCACATTATGGTATTTGCTTCTTTACACTACTAAACACCAAATGGGCTCTTTGTGGAGTTAAGACTTTTTACATAGTTGGCATCAGCTAGTAAACACACACTGTTCTTCTGAAGTTTGTTGATGTTCCCCCATTTGCCATCCCCACCTTATAATGAATATGTAGCACCTGTTAACTTCAGAGTTTGTCATGATTTTAGTTAAGATGTGGCTGCTTTTACTACAGAAATAGATTAAAAGGAGGGAATAGGTGAAAATTCTAACATTTATATGTGGCATATGAAATTTTGCCTTACATCTATTTTCTTATGAGTCAGCATATGATTTGAATTCAGAATGGGAAGAAGTGCAATCTTTTTCTATCTTTTTCTGTGCTTTTTTTTTTTTTAGTTCCTGAGTGATGACAACACTTGGCTAAATTCAATTTTTATGTTCAGCTCTATGAACAGCTACTTGAGGCAGAAAATCTATAACTGAATAGTCCCAGTGGGAAAAAAGGAAAACATATTCAGCTCTATTTTCATGTAAAACTCAGATTTACAGCTTCAATAAAACTATCTATTTCCTCTACTTCTAGTTCAGATTAGAAGATTAGAAGTAAGTGAAACTTTGGTCCATTTTTTGAGCTAAACCAAACATTATATTGACATTTAGGCAAAATTTATTTTAAAGAGGACTTTTGTTACAGGGCAAAGTCCAGAGCAGATCTCTTGCAACTTGTCAGTCTCACTTGAATTTTCTTTCTGAAAAATTCTAGTGATCCCAAAGTTTCAAATAACAAAACTCCCCTAATATATTCTAGAGGTAAGGATGGATATCAGGTACATATACAGTATCTAGAACTGTACCTGAGCTATGACGTCTGGAGCTATTTAAAAAATAAACTAAGACAATATCTAGCACTACAATATGCAGAAAGCTCTACCAAAGTTGAATAAAATCAATCTCAATTCAAAATAATTGCTTTTATTTTCCCTATTTCCTCTTTCCTTTGGGGAAAAGAAAAAAAAAAAAAGATTCTATCCCTACCCTACTTTCTAGCAAGAAAACTGTTTCTTGTGTGAGTTAAGTACCATGTGTATCTTCAGAAAGAGGATACTGAGTAAAGGCTATGCAGAAGCAAGGTCAGGACTGAAGTGGAACAGACATGTCTTTAAGACACCATGTGAATAAAGACAATGAATTTTTTTCATATGAGGCTAGCAAGTGTTTTTTAGATGGGAATTTAGGAAGGAAATTTTTATCAGATCTTCCGCTCTCCTCTTTCATTTTGGCTGACCACAGTGCCTCATCACTCCGTGCACTGTATTGCTCTTGTGTAGGTTGCTCTGCTTTCCAGACACCTTTCCCCTGTTCAGCTGAGTGTATCAGCACCTGGTGTTTCGCCATAAGGGAAGGTGAGGCTTGGGTTAGCCTTGAAGAAACAGTTAAACACAGTACATCTTTAACACTGTGTCTCTTTTCTTAAGAGAGAGGTTCATGTGGAATACAAAGCCCGTACTGCTGGCTCATGGCACTGTTGCAATGGCCTGGAGGCAATTTAAGTTTGGTCATTTTTCTTTCCCAAGGAGATTACTATTTTGTCATAGGGATGGCTTTGCTGTACTCTAGGATGCAAGCTTTGCAGAAAGGCCTTGCAACCTTTCCAGACCTGTTTGCCAGCAGGGAAGGAGCACGCTCCCTGAGCATGCCAAGTAATCTGAACCTTGGGAGCGGCAAAACAGTCAAATTCTGGGTATTCTCTGTGAGAAGCCAACATGAATAATGCATTGTTCATAAGCGGGGAAAGCACTCCGTGCATGCCTGCGTGTGCTCTGATAAACCTGCAGCATGCGTATCTTGAATGTGCACATTGACTTGCAGGATGAATGGGAGAGGATTGCAGATTAGCGAGAGTGTTAATTGCTTAGAGAATTCAAACGATTTTAGTCAACAAATAAGCATGGACTGGGATATTTAGAAAACCATTCTGCCTGATTCCTCTTCCTTTTCCACACCCAGCGTCACTAAGCCTGCTGAACATGCTGTAATGCAGAGCTTGTAACCTTTACAAAGGAAGAACTGACGGCCAAGAAAGAGGGAATCCCCCAGGAGATAACTTACTCTTCCCTTGCCATTCCTATCAGTCTCTGCACAGACTGGCTCAAGACTGGCAGTCTGGAGAGGACAACTGGAGACTTACAATAGGTCTGGCCCTTTGCAGTGCTGGGATCTGACAATGTCTCTCCTGTACTCAGGCACAGACACTTGCAAACTACCTCCACCTGCGCTCTGAACTGCTGGACTGGTGTGAACAATGCCCCTTAAGAGTTTATGATAAATTTAGTGTAAATCTTACGTCATGCTTACATTGCCGTTCTTCTGAACAGTCCTGATGGTAAATTTGCGCCCCTGCTCCCATGCTATTCACAGATAGATAGGGAATACACGAATAGTACCAAAACAGGTAGAGCTCATGTGGTTACAATTTTGAAATGAATGCCCATATTTAAAAATTAGCGTTACCTTTCCTATCCAAGATAAACTATGTGAGGGGAGAAGGTTGAATATTCCACGAAATGTTATATGTATTTTAACTGTCTCACACACTCAGCTGCATGGGTATGGACTACCCTCCCTCAAAGTGACTGTGCAGAACTTACAGCATTTGCTGGTGTCATGGAGTTATTGGGCTGGCTTCTGTCAAAAAAAAAAAAAAAAAAAGAAAAAAAAAAAAAAAAAAAAAAAAAAAAAAAAATAATTACAGNAGAAAGAACTATATTTCCAGTCCTTCAACTTCATTCAAAACTGGACTTCAAAGGATGTTGGTTCATGCCCTTTAGCTCCAGTTCTGGAAAGACTCATCCAGTGACTGAAGTATGTGCATGTACATAATTTGTTGTCTGATTTTTACAGGCAAGGATCACTGGTTAGGACCTGAAGGTGTGAGGGAGGGTAGGGTTCATTTTGCCAGATACATCTCATCTTTGTTATGTGTTTCCATTATAACATTTTAGTTTGGATGTGAATTTGTTTTAGATTGTCTTCTCCAAAGAGCTCTGATTCCTACCTTTCCCATAATTTCAGTGTGCATCTTGGCATGAGTGCCCTTGCGATTAAATCCTCCCTTTCTCCAGCTTAATCTTAGTTTGCTTTCACCTTCTAAATGTAAGAACCTGTGCAGCTGTCATCTATTAAACCATACACTGAGTATTTTGGTCTTGTGGAGGCTGTAGTATTGCAAGACACTACAGTTAAACCAAATGAACAAAGTAGCCTATTTTATTTACCTTCAATTGCGAGGTAAGAATCTGTACAGAGAGCAGGAAAAGGATGCAGCTTGCTGGGGTTTAGCTTCCAAAGCTCTCTGTCACAGTCTGTGCTGTTCTAATGTTTAAATGTCCAAAGTCTAATGTGTCAATTAAGTCTGAAATTTAAACTAACTGAAAAGCTGAGAAATAAAGGTTTAGAGAGTTGCCAAGAGCTTAATGGGTATGGATTTTTAGCATGTACCATCAGCGGTGCTTTTCTGTTGAGACAAAATAAGATGCTCCTCCACTGAAAGCTGGTTATAAATAATCAAGTTCAGCATGTATAATTCCATCTGCCTCAAAAAAGTCAGACATCGCTCCTTTTGTAGTTGTAAATATTAAGTGGCCTAGTTTGCCAACATATGTTTTTGTAAGAGTTCTGCAATGTAATGAAAAAGCAAGATATATCTCACTCACTGTCTCAAATGCTCACACTTTTCATGTGCTGCAGGATCGAGAAACAAATAAGCAGGTTTCGAGGATGGTTACCTAGAAAGCCAATGAAACTGGATAAGGAGACACTGCCAGATCTGGAGGAGAATGACTGCTATACTGCACCATTCAGCCAACAAAGGATCCATCAGTGAGTACTTTATTATATCACAGAATCATAACTTAATTACAAGATTAAAACTTTTCCTTCTGGATTCACCTTGGAAAAAATCAATTTCTGAGTTCACGCCTTAAAGACTAGTGCCTTCAGATTAGTTCTTTGGAAAAGAAAGGGAGAGAGAGTCAGAGAGTCTCCAGGGAGCATAATGTCTACATTTCTAACAGTTAAAGGTCCACCTCAAAGCTGAAAGAAATCAATGGAAAAGTTCCTTTTGATTCACTGGAATTTCAATTACATCCCTAAAGTAGTCAACTGGTTAATTATCTCTTGGGTCAGAACTGGAGTTTTAATTTGTGTGTTAAAGATGTGATTAAAACTTCTTATTCAGCATTTCTGTCTTCCATACAATCAATATTAGTCCTTCTAACACTGATGGTCAAAATAAACTGATACTGCGTTTCATTCCTAGTTTTGACTGTAAAGCAAACAGAACTCTAAAAAGAGGACAGTGCTGTTTTGTTTGAATTTATCTGCCTTTTACTTTAACAGAAGCAATACTGCTTGCATAATGCCAGTGTTAATGTCTATCAGTTACACTTGTCCAAGCATACCAATGGCATCAGTGTTGCACCAATGTTACTAGAGAAATCATTTGACTAGTAGAAGCCTTTATTCACTTGCAAAATGCAAAACAGAAGAAGACTTAGCGTTGGTTTCAGATCCCATGCTGAATTTTTAGGGCTGTCAAACTTTGGAGAAAGAGGGTGTCTTATCATTAGTTACTATGTTAGTGGTATTGGGAGTGACCACTGACTACCTCAGAACAAAATCACAAAGAATAGGCAGCAGTGACCAAGGTGCTAACAGAAAACTCATGATAGGGAATGAGTCACAGGCAGCTCAAAGACTAAAAATATGAAATATGTGACTTTATTTGGGGAAAAGACAAGTATAGTTACTGCTCTTTGAATAAACACTTCATTCAAATGCCTCACTTTGAATGAATAGTTTTTCAGGGAGTGGATTTATTTACTGCAATGGGAGTGAATAGAATAGATGTCCTCTGCTGCAAATAGTGTCTTTTCAAATACAGCAGAAAAACAAAAATAGGTGCAAATCTCCAGGGAAATTTCAGTAGAAGTCTGCTCCTAGCACCAGTCACCAGCCAGAGTTATCTCCACTAAACGTCTGTGCCCTGAATAGGCTTTGGATTCAGACTAGAGACTCTTCTGAGATTTGAGCAAAAAGATGGGTCAGTTATTTTGCCCTGCAATAGGAAGAGTATGTGCAGACCAGTGATAATAAGAAAGAAAGAAAGAAAGAAAGAAAGAAAGAAAAAGAAAGAAAGAAAGAAAGAAAGAAAGAAAGAAAGAAAAAGAAAGAAAGAAAAAGAAAGAAAGAAAGAAAAAGAAAGAAAGAAAGAAAGAAATTGGGATGTCTGGACTGATATTTTTATTAATATTACTATTAACCATGAACTGCCCTTATAATTATGGCACATGACTTTTTGTGTGTGTGTGTGGCTGGAAAGAGAATTGGCATATATGAACCAGAGTATTTTTTTCATTGTTCTGCCTTGCTAATATTTGAATTGGTAAACTAGCAAGCTTTTTAGTAAATGCCGTTTTAGGTTCATTAGCATTCCCACTGTTGTTTTGGCACTTCTTTTACATCATTGCAGAACTTGAAGCTCTAATCCCCAGCAGGTCTGATATTTTCTGGTTTGCTTTCTGTTTAGTCTTCCATTCCTGTTGTGTGGGGACTGATACAATGCTGGCTGAGCTGCCCTCCTTCCCCCAAAGGGTGCTGGCTCTGGCAGGGTTCTTGTACTCCCCTCATGCTCCAGCCTGTTGGCTGTGTCTGTCTTATTCTGTGTCACCAGAATTTTGAAATGTAATGACTTGTTCAATATTTGTCAAGTGAATTGCATGCACGCTTTTTAATTGTTCCAAGAATATCAGGGCATGTTGGCAAGCAGAGCATTTCATGAACATCTTTAGTATATGCTTTTAATCTTTGGTTGTGGGGTGCAGATATCAAATATTTGGAAATGTAGAGATAAAATGATTTTAGAATTCTTTTCAGAATTATTTCACTAGTATCGGTTACCAGTCAAAAAGTGTATTATGTTGAGGTTCACTTACTTTGTATAAATTGCTGCTTACTTTGTGTAAATTGCTGCTTCTTCCAAGATATAGATAAACATTCTGTTGAAAGACCTGTATGTAATCAGCCAATGGCCTCCCTCAATGGATGGATGGATTTATTTATTTGTGTTTATCTCAACACATATTAACTGATATAACAAATACTGTGACTGGCACCTTCATTTGTCTGGGTCAGTTGTGACAGATGAGGGTTTGATCAGTAGGAAAATAATTTCTCTTTCACATCTACCCACAGCTATGTGCTGTAACCTTCACAAGGACGGCACTGATAATTGTCCCCTACTAAAAACAGTAACAGAAACACTCCAAACTTGATAAACATCGTGCCTCCATATTAGATTGAAGCTTCAGTTATCAGTTGTCACTGTTGTGTTACATAAATTTTACTTGCTTTTTAATAATAAAAAAGCTGCTAATTGAATTTAATGTGATTTTTTGAAACCTGTCAGGTCTTTTATTCAAATTTATAACCCAAAGACCCACAATACTGTTTTAGGAATGTGAAAATATATAGTTAGTGAAATTCTTGAGAAATGAAAATTGCTATCTGCAATAACGTTATGATAATTTAGCTTGCAATTTGTCAGTGATAGGAAAAGTCTATGCGTTTTCATATTTGGTGTAGTTAAGGTTTTGCTAGAGTGCTTTTACCATACCATATTGCCATTACAAGTAAATTCTCTCCTAGCATTATAATGGAGCCTACGTTATTGTCACAGACAGTTACATGTGGAATTCACATTCTCATCAGCAGGTACATCATCCTGTAGTCTAGAATAACAGTGACAGTCTCTTCCTTACTGTTTGGCTTTTAGATACAGCTCTGCATCCATTTCTGTCACACACATGTCCCAGAACTGATTCAGACAGAACATGCACAGGACAGGGTGGATCCCAATACCACATGGATACTCAGCTGGCTGACCTCAGTGTTGTTTAAGACCTTTCAGCCAACACAGGGCCATTTTTTGAAGAAGGAAAATGTTTGTAACTCACTGAGTTCTTGAAGTCCTCAGAGAACAGAGAACAAATGCAAGTCAATGTGCATTGTGTTAAGGTGGTAGCTGAAAAATATCACTAGTGTCTGCTTTTCCTTTTTGTCAGATCTTACATACAGATTTTGAGTTTCAAGATTATAGTAAAAAAAAAAAAAAGATAAAGTTCTCTTGCAAATATGGAATCCTAAGTGAGAAGAAAGGATGAGTGGGAAGTATATTAAACTTTTCTTTAAGAAATATCAACAGGAGCTTAAAATATACGATCAGTCTTTTAATTACACTACAGAGGATTTTTCTGGCTATTGTACAAGTATTTCTGGGGAGCAAGCTATGTACTTTTGCCAGCTGAACATGTCTAGGAATTCTGTGTTATCGTTAATCAATGCTTATCCAAGACATTCTGCACTCTCGCTTAATGATCGTGTAGTAAAACGTTCACAAACGCAACTGTCTTGGAAGTATAAATCTGCATTTGCAGACAAGATCTCCAGGTCCTCTCTGTAGGCTTGGCTTCATACTGAAGCTGGAGATTGCAGAATTCTTCCTTCTATCCTGGTCTTACATGCTTTTAATTTTCTAAAGTATTGTTCCGTAAATATTCACATGAGCTTGTTCACGTTTGATGTTTGTCTGAATATTGCAATATGGATCTTGAATTCCTTATTTCTTCCTTTCTTCACAGTCTCAGATGTTTTTCACATCAGCAAAAAAATAGGTAGTTTACCTTTTATTGATCTAGACACAGTTTTCAAACCAAGTCTCCAGTCTGATACAGGTGATGCTTGGAACATGGTCTGAGTACAGTCTCAAAAATTCATCATATTTCCTAAGCAATATGAAATCTCTTTTTGGAGGAAAGAAGCTCTGTCTGGCTGAGGCAAGCATTTTGTTGGAATTTTGTAGAATACAAAATGATAATTTTCAAGATAGTCTTCTGAGCAGTATCTCTCTTCTGCAGCCACAGATTCGGAAGGGCTTTATTTATGCCAAACCATTTCTTCTGAAAATTATCACTTACAAGAATGCACAGTTCACAATATCTGAAAAATATTTTCTCTCAGACATTATGATAATTAGTTATTTCTCTACTACATCTTAGTTTTTTATGTAGTGAGCTGCTAGTCAGCTGGGAATAGTAACAGTAGTAATTATCTGCAATTTCTTTGATAGTTGTATACTAGCTAGGAAAATACTTTTAATTGCTGCTTAGAGGTTTCAGACTTTTTATCAGGAGATATTTTCTTTTCTTTTTTTTTTCTTCCAAAGGCGATAAACTCTCTGGTTAAATATTAATATAATATGTAATTGAATAAACCCCTTAAAATAAATATTTATTACTTCAGTGAAAAATAGATAAATACTTTACACAATTAGAAGACTGGGACAGTACCTGGATTAATCAAAAATCAATTAAAAAGTAAAATTAAAATGCATATCAGATATTAATACAGTTATTCTCATTTTTACTAAGTCCCCTGGTACATGAGGATACTGTCGTGTATTTTTGTCAGATTTCCAAGATATCTGTCTGTCAGGGGTGGAGTTGCATTTTACATTTTCTCTGATGCTCAGATTGGCTCTAATAAATGCTGTCATCACCAAGATGATCTGTGCCCATGTATCCCCAACCTTCTTCACACCGAGATCATGGATGGGTCTGGGAGGGACTGTGTGGACTCTTACTTGGTTTGAACCAGGATGGTCATTCTTGTGTTTGTATACATCTACAGTGTAATAACTACACATTTGGAAATGGCTTTTTATAAGCAGGGTATCATATTTCTGTAAGTTTCCTGCCTCTAAACAAATCTTTGCACGACCAAACTTGGAAACACCCTGCAATGGGTTTCTTAAATTCTCTCTGATTCTGAAAATGTTAATTGCCTGGCAAACTGAGTAAAACAGGGCATTACGAAAAAATAAAGCTCATTTTATCTCTGGTGAATATTCCTGAATGAACCAATTTAAATTAAGAAGTGATTTAGGAGGCAGGGTGATGTGGGAGAGGAAGGTGGAGGAGAGATTCAGCACTTTCAAGACTCTGTTTTCCTTTAGCAGTTTTGAGGCTGTGATGTGCCAGATCTGAGACAGACAAAGCCACTAATACATTCTTCATCCCAAAGAGAAAAGTGATCCTGTTTTAGGCACATGATGGTAAAAATCACCGATAACCATTAATAAACATTTTCTTTTAGATAAACAAAAAACTCTGCTGAAGCCTTTTAAGTCACGCAAAATGAAAATGAACAGAAAGTAATCATCATACACCCATTTTCAAACAAATAAACTACAGGGATGTGTGGTAATATTCTCACTAGAATACTGCAGGCTTATCTTCTTGCTGCTGTTACAGCTGATGACTTTCTTTCTCTGGTGTTAAATAAGGTAAACACCTGCCATTGCCTCAGCCAACAACAGCTAGCTAGCACCAGTGGTTTATCTGGCAGTGCAGAGAAGTGGGCATTTTTTTCTGTACAGAGGAGTACACCTCTCATATAGTGATTCCTAAGTTCAGACACATCTGTGCTTCTAGTTTGTGCTGCTTCCAGCAGCAGGCATTTACTTAGATCATACATTTCAGTATGGGCAGTGTCACACGTTGAACTTTTCAGTGTCTGGGGATCCCATGGAGCAAAGATATGCACTGGTATGTGTGTGCATGCTCACTTTGTAGCTTTGTAACCCGACCATGGGTGTTCAGCTTTCAGCATGTATATCTCACCAGTACAGCAGAAAATAGCCTTTTCCTGCCTTTTGCTTCTCCAACATAAATTGAAAAGTAAGCCCAGTTTTTTTCAAATGGGAGTTAGACACAGATCTAAGACCTAATTTTACCCCTAATGGGTTTGTACAACCTGCAAAATTAACAGAGAACATGTATGAACAGGAACTAATTGGCAGTTTGTTCTTTGTTGAATTCACATTCATTTGAGGACCTTCTCTAGATGACGGTTGGCTTTGCTGTGCTTTATCCATGGAAAGTCAGTTTGAAATCTCCAGTTCAGAGTCTAATTAAGAAAGCTACAAATATAATTTCAAAGCAATTAACCTTCAGTGACTCATCATGTCACTTACAGTAGGAATGTAAGAGCAATATTTCCACAATGACATTTTTAAAAGGGACTTTAATTAAGGATCAGCTCTGGAACCTTTCCTGCCAGTAGTGCTCTGATTATCTTCATTGGGATTTTCCTTTTGAGTAAGGACAACTCACACAAATAAGGCTTACAGGGCGAGGCTAATGGGTATAACTGTTGTGGAACAAATCACTGGTTTTATTATCTACCTATACATTACCTTCACAAGGAATAAAAATAATAATATATTATTCCTTACTTATTTTTTGTCCTACAGTAGAGGTGACAAAGTGACCAAAACCTGCAGTTGAACTGTCTCCTAAATAATGCCTGAACCCTCACTGAGCCTGAAAACAAGCTGCATCACTCTTATGAATATTCAAACCTTTGTGCATATTGAAATTCTAACAAGGGCAGAAGAAATAGAACAGCCGAGGAAATTGTTCCATCTGAAAGCAGCAAGGGTTAAAAAGCTCTTTAGAAAGACTCTGCTTTCTGCATTTTATAGCTCAGTAACGTCTGATGAATGTTTACACCTAGTTTGGAAATGTCTTCAGCTCTGACCCCTGTGCAGTGACACCCTGTATGAAGGGTGAGATTCTCCATAGACTGAAAAAGTTTTCTCCTCTGAATTTGGATGCTGTAGACCATGAAAGAGCCCTGATGGCTATTCTGTCAATATGGATTTATCACCCATTCAGAAAGGAGACAACCTGGAGCACAAAAATTTTGGAGGAAGAAAGGAACAGAAAGTGCAGGAGAGAAACGTGGTGATACAAAAGGATAGATCCTGCACTGAACTGCACGATTTTCATCTGACAAGGGCAACTCCTGTGATTTTGGAGATAAATTTGAACCTCCACTAGCATTGTCCTAACTTATGTCAACTTCTAACTGAAACGTTGTAACACATAGTTAAAACTACTTGTGGTAGTTTCAACCTTTCAGTGCCTCCCAGTCATGTCTGCCTACTTTTGTTCCTTGTACCAGAGCTCACTGCCCCTTTGGCTGTGCTGATACCGCTCTGTCTGGGGCTGTTCTATAGACAGTTTCACATAAATTATTAAAATGACCAAATGACCAAAAAGCAAAAAAAAATCCTTGATTTTTCCATTAAAAAATAGGCAAGGATTTATTTTAACCTTTATCACATGCAATTACTCCCCAAAACCGTGACATAGGAATAATCCAGGACATTCAGAGGACTCACATATTTGGCACTCCTCTCTCACCTTTAATGAAATCTAGTATCTCCTCTGCATCCATGTCTCTGTGAGTAATGTTGGACAACACTGAAGGACATGTTTTTGGCCTACTCCAGCTGTGGTGACTTCTCCCTCTCTGTAGTGGTTTTACCCTGCTGGGCGGCTGAACTCCACCACAGCCGCTCTCTCACTCCCCCTCCTCAAAGAAGAGGAGGAGAAGAAAGTATGATGTAAAGAAAACAGGGTCTCTCACAGGTTGAGATAAGGGTAATTTAATTAAAGGAAAAAAAGGAAAGAACAAGTGAAGGCCGCGTGGAAGCACAGAGGGGAAAGGGAAAAAAAATATTCTCTACTTCCCCATCAACGAGCGGTGTTCGGCCACGTCCTGGGAAGCAGGGCCTTAACACGCGTAGCGGTTGTTCGGGAGGACAGATGTCTTCACAACAAGAGCCCCCCCCCTCCTTCCTTTTTTCAGCTTTTATTGCTGAGTGTGACATCATATGGCATGGAATATCCCTTTGGCTGGTTTAGGTCAGCTGCCCTGGCCACGTCCCCTCCCCACTTCTTGCCCACCCCCACCTACTGGCTTTGGGGGGGTCTGGAGAGAGTCCTGGTGCTGTGCCAGCACTGCTCGGCAGTAGCCAAAACACTGGTGTGATACCAGCGCTGTTCTAGCTACAAGTGCAGAGTACAATGCTATATGGGCTGCTGTAGGGAAAGTTAACTCTATCCCAGCCAGACCCAGTACAAGCTCCCCATCTTGTCCATAGATGCTTTTTAATGACACAAGGATGGGCAGGGCAAAACCTCTGCAGCTGTCATATTCACATATGTTTTAGAACTGTTTCAGTTAGTTCTGGAATTGGCATTTTTCATTGTAGTTACCATGCTGAAGTGTTGACATCTGCTTCACAGACACATCTGCTAGTTCCTTCTTGGCCAAGCAAGATCGACAACTACAACAATATGGTAGCTAAGTTTACAAATGAATGTAAATGTCTAAAGTGCTCTTTGAAACAAATAGTTCCTATTTCCTTTTAAGATTGAACAGTGTTTGATTTTAGCCTTTTTTTTTTCTACTCATGATTCACAAAAATAGAAGCAACTAAATGCAGAAAGGCTATTAACCTACCTGTCCAGAAAAGTGGTTCAAAGAACTACCTGTAGTTGCAAAATGTCATAGTCATGATAACAAATAGGTAAAATAACATTATATCACAAGAAGAGTAGCTAACATTGATGTTTTTTACCATTACCTGAGTCAGTGTTGCTAGTTTCCCAGATGAGGGAATGTCATTCACAATTGAATCCTGCAAGAAATCATAGCTAATGAAAATTACTGTGCTGTTTTGATTTCAAAAGTTATTTTCATCGTCCTTTAACATTCAGTGATACCTGGGAGGTGAGATCTTAGAGATGAAAGTCAGACATTAAAAGAAAATTAAATAAAGTTGGAAAAATGCTAGGTATTCATTTCTGGTTTACTACTGTCTTTTAATTTCATAGTATCATAGAATCATAGAATGGTTTGGGTTGGAAGGGACCTTAAAGATCACATAGTTCTAACTCCCCTGCCACGGGCAGGGACACCTCCCACCAGACCAGGCTACCCAAAGCCCCATCCAACCTGGCCTTGAGCACTTCCAGGAATGGGGCATCCACAGCTTCTCTGGGCAGCCTGTTCCAGTGCCTCACCACCTTCATGGTAAAGAATTTCCTCCTAACATCTAATCTATATCTACCCTCTTTTAGTTTAAAACTATTACTCCTTGTCCTATCCCTACACTCCCTGACAAAGAGTCCCTCTCCACCTTTCCTGTAGGCCTCCTTTAGGTACTGGAAGGCTGCTGAAATGTCTACCTGGAGCCTTCTTTCCAGGCTGAGCAACCCCAGTTCCCTCAACCTGTCTTCACAGGAGAGGTGCTCCAATCCTTTGATCATTTTTGTGGCCCTCCCTCTGGACTCACTCCAACAGGCCCGTGTCCTTCTTGTGCTGGGGGCCCCAGAGCTGAACGTAGTGCTCCAGGTGGGGTCTCACGAGAGCAGAGCAGAGGGGGAGAATCACCTCCCTTGACCTGCTGGCCATGCTGCTTTTGATGCAGCCCAGGATACAGTTGGCTTTCTGGGCTGCAAGTGTGCATTGCTGGCTCATGTTGAGCTTCTCATCAACCAACACCCCCAAGTCCTTCTCCTCAGGGCTGTTCTCAATCCATTCTCCACCCAGCCTGTATTTGTGCTTGGGATTGCCCTGGCCTGGGTGCAGGACCTTGCACTTGGCCTTGTTGAACTTCATGAGGTTTGCACAGGCCCACCTCTCAAGCCTGTCAAGGTCCTTCTGGATGGCATCCCTTCCCTCTAGCCTGTCGACTGCACCACGCAGCTTGGTGTCATTGGCAATCTTGCTGAGGGTGCACTCAATCCCACTGTCCATGTCACCAACAAAGATGTTAAACAGTGCCAGTCCCTGTACTGACCCCTGAGGAACACCACTTGTTACTCATTTCCACCTGGACATTGAGCCATTGACCGCAACTCTTTAATTGTGACCATCCAGCCAATTCCTTACCCACCGAGTGGTCCATCCATCACCAACACAGAGGAAGAAAACAATCTTACATCCTATCCAAAGTATTTTTAAAAATATGAACCTTTCCATTCAATCAGTTACTAAGGACTACATTTTCAAAAACATTTAATTTCCTTAAATATATGCACAAGCCTACTTCATCAGAAACTCCAACCACTTTTCTGCTTATTGAAGTATCTAAATGGCTTTCACAGTCTATTCTGAAGATCCTACACAACTCAAGCAACCATAAGAATTCTTCAGCAGTATTTAGCTGACAAGTTGAACAAATATTTCTAAACTAAAACTTACATTGTTTACATTTTTCCGGTGACTATACTGATATGCTAAAATATCTTGTTTTCTGCAAGTATGTATGTTGTGACTAATAAATCTGTATAAAATACATTATACCAGAAAAATCTAATAAATATAATATATTTTGTGGCTACTTTTTTTGAATTTCCTGGAGTCCTCACAGTTCTGTCTAAGCAATTGAACCTGCATTCATACATAACTCCATGAGTAGCTATTGAAAGATGATTTTCTACTCTATTTTAGCTTCCAGCACCAAACATAGGACTATCTAATATTTTCAGTTTCTATCAGTATTTTGATTTTTAGTAAGCGTGGTTAAGAGTCATTTTTTACAAAGTGGATGTTCCCATCTGACTCTTAGTGGTAAAGCATAATAAAGAAGCCTGAAATAGAAATCAAATGTGAATTTCTACAGCTGCACTTACAAATCTTATGCTTTTGCAAATTTTTGTGCAAGTATTTTGTAGTTTTCAGTGAATTATCTAAATGTGATGCTTATCATAATGAATGCTTAAATATCTTTGATCTTTCTCCAGACTTCTCCATGTCATTCTTTGCTAGGGAATGAATACGTTACTGAGATCCGGTGAATCATCTCACTTAATCTGATGTCCTTTAATCTTCTTTGCACTTGTTCACATACTGTAGATTTTTAATGTGCTACAGAAATTAATGGTACCTAATATTTGCTTTAAACATGCTACTATATGTTCCTGAGATGGCTTTATTTGTGTTTTTATATAGCTTCATCATACACAACAAAGACACTTTCTTCAATAATGCTACAAGAAGTAGAATTGTACACCATATCTTACAAAGAGTGAAATATGAAGAAGGGAAAAACAAAATTGGTAAGTGATTTTAATGTGGGTGCTAAATTCCATAAGAAAAACAGAAGTCTGGTTGGGCTGATTACACTCTCTTACTTCATTTTTAATGGCCTCAGTTTTGAACTGTGTACATCTCACCTGTTGCTGTGGCAGGGGCTTTTCCTAGGAAGACCTGATCATTTCACTGGAATACCAGGCTGCTTTCATGGGCACATGTCACCACATGGGATTTATTACCTCTACAAGGAAAGAATCTGACTCAGGCAAGAAATATGTACAGATTAAGGAACCTGAAAAAGCAGATAGGCTTATGGAGAAAAGCATTTATTCCTTCATAAAAATGTATTTGGAAAGAGGGCAAGATTTGTGCTGGTGTACATCCCAGCCTGCAGGGATCTCCCTGGATATCTGTTCCTCCCTAAGGTAGATGTGAGGTTCTGTAGCTCTATACCTGCCATAGATCAAAAGGGAGTTCACCAATGACATCTTCAGTGCAAAGGATGCCATGCGTAACTATGACATCCCTTTCAAATAGTGGGTGGAGTGGACCTTTGGAGTGGCACATATGTGGATCCAGGAGAGCAGGCAGTGATGGATGAGGGCTGGCGTACAAAATAGTGGCCTTTTTCTGTCTTGTGATACAGGGCATTTACTGCTTCTGTACCATGTAGAGACTGGGTCATCACACACAAAGATGCAATCCCCAAACAACTCTGCAGCCTATTTCATTTCCCTGCTGTTTAAACCGTATCCTTCTTCAAGAGGTAGAGAAGCATACCAGAACTGAACTTGTCTCTTGCCCAGCTCCTGGGACGAGGGCAGTGATAGCTCTGAGCAATGACAGTACGCAAAGGGGAGAGAAGAAAGGGGGAGAATTCATATGGTGCATGCAGCCATTGCATGTAGCACACACACCTGCAGTCCCTGCCTGCCTCAAGATCCCTATTTCCCTCACATATCTACTTGTCTTGTACCTACCATGAACAAAACCTTGCACAGATCACTGGGCTGAGTAGAGCCCAGCTCAGCTGTACAGGTTTTGCTTTTCTGCCAAAGACACTTTGGGAGAAAGCATATTCTGCCAAGCAGATACTAATGCTATCACTGAAAGTGCTATTTATGTTGAATTAATACTTCTCATTGCTGTTTTCTCTCTGCTATCATTCCTCTGTGAATTAGGAATGGAATCATGATCCTTTTCCTTTACATCAATGGGGTTCAAATACCTCCAGGCTGTTAGTGCCAGTATTTAGTTTTGCATTGCCATATAGTTGTTCAGTCCTATTTGGGTGACTTCCCAAGTGAAAAGTGCCTACATCTCAGAATCATTCATTATTTCTGTCCTACTTCTCATTAAAGAGAGACAAGACCTGACTGAGTGGATTGTATGATTACTTTTTTGTGCCAAATAGCAATCGTTTTGATTCAGGTTCAAGTGTATTTCCTGATTTTCTACTACTGCAGTCTGTCTTGTTCCTGTTCTATCTGTTAGTCCAGCAGCTTTCATAAGACATAAATTGAACATATTTTACAACGTTGTCATCATATGGAAATTAAGTGTTTCTGTTCTTTTACTGCCCTGGAGGTCAAAAATGTAAAGATCTTCCCTGAAGTTTTCAGCTCCCAAGAAATACTGCCCTTCATCTGTGTAGCCTCCTTAGACCAAAATATATGGCATCAAACTGCAGTCTTGGTCCCTGATTTCACTGAAGTTACACTAAAGATGGATTTGGCAAATGAATCTATAAACCTCAGGCATAATAAATGATAGGTTGTGATTAATATTTGAACAAATCTTCTTTGATATGTTATATCCTAGTTCATCAAAATCTATAAAAGTTGATTTTTTTCTACTTGCATCTCTTACTGTCAATGGGCTTCAAACTTAATTTAGTAGTATATCATGAAAATGTGCTTTGCTTTTTACTTAGCAGTTTTACTGGTCATATCGGTAAATAATTGGATACTTTTGGTTCTTAGGTCTGAATCGATTGCTCAGTAATGGCTCCTATGAAGCTGCATTTCCTCTTCATGAGGTATTTTTCTCTTTTTCTCTCTTTTCGTGAAAAGACACTTCCCACAATATGAATACTTAATTGTGTAAATATTCTCAGTCTTATTATTGTTATTATTCTCTTTTGCATCCTACAGCTGCCTCTGATATCTCTTCATTTAGTAGTACCTTTTTCTTTGATTTTTTTTTTTCTAAAAGAAATGAGGAGTAAGGAGAGTTGTTCTGGATTTGTTTTGGAAAAAGTATGTGGATGTGATAAATCGGTATGTTGTCAGATAGGGAAAATATGTTGTGGTTTTCTCTTTGAGATTCTCCAGCTTATATTCTTTGACTTGAACATCAGTTATTATATAAATTTCTTAGGAAGAATAATCTCAAATCTCACTGTGGTCAGGGAAAATATTCCTTTTAATGTCATGTTTAGCTTTTGATGCACAAGTATCAATTTTGCATAAATTGTATTATCCATACCACTAGTAAAAGAGATTTCTTAGATATTCTTTTTTGTTATTGTTGTTCATTAATGTCCAGATCTATATTTTAGGGAAGTTACAGAAGTAAGAATTCGATAAAAACCCATGGGGCAGAAAACCACAGACACCTGCTCTATGAGTGCTGGGCTTCGTGGGGAGTCTGGTATAAATACCAACCACTGGATCTTGTGAGGTAAAACTTCCCTGCTTTTAATATGCCAAATTATAGATCATGTGGGCATAGATTATCTTTCTTCTCACAAAAGCATGACAAGCTCAGGTAATTCCTGTTGTTTTTCAAAATTGATCTTGAGGTCAGGGGAATCCATTCCACTCGTGGTGCCACTACATTCAAAGAAGTATCTGTTAAGAAGCTTGTAGGAGGCTCTGAAAGTGAAACTTATGGAGTTTCCTGTCACCAAAACTTCTAAAGAAGGAGTTGCAGAATATTTAAGAGAGAAAAAAAGGAAAAGAGAAATCTGTGGAGGCTGGGGAGACATGATTGCATGGCTACCCACTGGGGAAGTTCTTCCTCCTCAAAGCATGGCTTTGGTAAAAAAAACAGGCTCTTATCAACTAGCTCTTATTTTTTTCCAGAAAGCAACTACAGAAGGGGCCCCAGTTGAAGTTTAGTGATACAGATGGTACAGAGCTAAAAGCTCACAGACCCTGAGTATGCTACTGTGTTTGGCAATACTAATGATGGGTGAAAGCTTGATGTCTCTCCTGTACTACCTTCCTCAAACTCAGCCCTGCCACATCACCACAGTCTGGATTTGTTTTCATCTTGGAAGTAGCCTGCAAAGAAGAAACACTGAGAAAGCTGAGAAATGACTCCAAATTCTCATAGTCCTTTTAAATAACATTTCCAAATAGGCTTGCATGCACTAATAGAGCATTACATAGTTTTTTATGCATACATATCCTTTACTGATCACATTGGCAGCACTATTATTAGGCATTACTGTTTTTTTTTTCTGCTTGAAAAGGTGAATGTGAAGAGAAAGTTCACAGAGAAATACAGTAAAACAATTTTACTGAATCATGTAGTTTTTTAAATGCTTTAGAAAAGAAAGTAAGGTATTTGTACCTCGTAATTTAATTCTGAGAGCTTCTTATTTCTTTTTCAATATACTGATGTGGACAGAAATAGAGAAATGTCAAAATACACAACAGAAATTGTGGATTTACTGAGGAGCCAACAATAATAGTGAAGGTTGTTTTTCTGTTTGTTTTTAATTTCCAGGTATACAATAAGATATCATTGTCACAGTATAAACAACTTACCTTTATAGTGTTTTTTAATCATTTGTCCATGTAGCCAAGTCTACTGTTCTTCATCAACATTTCTTGTTTGTGAAAGTACTGTTGAGCAATATCAGGGTTTTAGTTTAATTTGGTTTCTGAGCATGGTCCATCAGGCATCTGGAAAGTTCTTTAAGTATGAGAATAAACAAGGTTGGACACACAGTTATACTGGGCCTTGGTAGCAGTCTACTTCAGTAGTCAAAGTATGATGTTTAACATTTTGTAAGATCCTTTAGCTTTTCATCAGTGACCTGAAAAGATTTTTCCACAACTATCTTACAAGAGAAAATAAGCAAAGTAGCAGACCCCTTAGCTGAGATCATGGGTGTCCTGTGGTGGTTCAGAGTAGGTGCCTATCCAAGGAGGAGAGGGGCAGGAAGAGCTGCAGGGCTTTGAGTGTTCACAGCAGTGTGAGTCTTGGTAGCCATCAAGTTCAGCAGGGTTCAAAGCTGCAGCCCCTTTACTATATGCTTTAGAAAAGCTAAGGAGTATATTAGATGTAGATAATAAAATGACACTCTCCTTAACATATATGATATTTCCACCTTAAAGTCAAGTTGCCACAATGTCAAGTGAAACTGTCCATACGCTGATGCTGTTTTGTTTTTCCTTAGCTGTTGAAATGAAGCCTTACATCTCTGGTGGTGTTAATCTGGTGCCTTCCAGATATCATGTATTCTCATCAGCTGGCTGTTATTGGAGATACTTGTCACTAGAAATAAATGAGAAAAAGTCATTTGAGGGGAATTGCATGATTCTGCTTTCACTCTGCTTTGAAACACACAGCAATATGAAGGTGCAGACTCAGCACAATTGCAGAGGAACCATTATGAATCAACAGATGTGGTAGCATGATTTTAATTACACTTCTGTTGGAATTTAGTATCCGTAGTTACTTAACAAGAATAATTTAAGATCCTTGGAATTGATAGCAATAGGAAAAAGGCAGGACTTTCTATATTTATATGCTCAGGGATGATGTAAATCAATGAAAACTGTTGCAGTAATTCCTAGGGGTGTTGGATCACGTCCTTCACACTTCTTTGCGTAGCTGCTATCCCCTAGGCTGTCCACAAATAATTCCTACTGCTGCTTGCGCATGTCATTTGCAGGACAAGAAAGGGTGGGAAAAAGCTATATTTATAAACTGATTGTAAAGCTACCTAAATGAACCTGGAAGCAAAAACAATGCTCAAATAACTTGCATTAGAACTTACTACATTAAATGACTTGATTGCAACCTGACAACTCCCTTTCAATCTCCCATCAAGCGTCCCTCCCCACCACATGGCTCTCAACATAACAGAGTGTTATGTGTCCAAAACATCTGTTAGAAAGCTCCAGCTCCCTCACAACTCGTTTCAGTGGTGTAAAAATTTCTGTATCAGATTTCCTTCTGACCTGCAAAAAGATTACTGAAGATAGGTATGTTTTTGGCTTGAGTCCAAACTTGTCTATATTCTAGCTCCGTGACTTCTAGGCATCCTGAAACAAAAATATATTTATAATGAAGATCAGTAAACATAGAAGAATCCAATAACACATTTTGTGGGTTTAAATCAGACTTTGTAGCTTAGTACATTTCAAAAATATACCTTATTGTTAAATACTGAAATTGAAAATCTTGGCCTATTTGAAGTCAGTGGCAGTTCTTCCACTGGAATGGGGTAAAGCGAGAGACAGTTCAACGTGAAGGTAGGTTGTATTGGAGAGCTAATACACATAACAGCGTAAAATTGAGAAACTGACATTTCTTTTTTTTTTTTTTTATAATTCTAATGATACAATATATATAAGGGTAGGAGAGATGGGTTATTCTATTAGGTGCTTCATGTTTTTTTGTTTGTTTGTTTTGTTTTGTTTCTCTTCTTTTGAGGTTTTATGTGGTGGAAATTTTCTGTGGGAGACCCATAAAAGATACACAAGTTTTTTTTTTCTATTACGATTAACAGCCTGAAAAAATGTCTGGTAATGAGACAGCAAAATTAACAATATGCAAATATCACCAAGGCTGGAAAATTGCAAAGAGGCCTACAATGAACAGAGTGATAACAGGTGAAATCCAGGTATAAGTAATGCACAGTGGTGCACCATGGAAAAAAAAAAAAAGTCCCTGGAATTCTTTATATACATTACTGAATTTTGTGTAAAATGCCAGCATGCAAGAGAACTGCCATCACTGTGCCATTTTTGTTCAGTATATAGTTACAGACAAGAAACAAAGAGCTTGCTCATTGTATGTGGTGCAAAATGAGTGGCAGAGGAATCTCTTAAGCCATCTCCTTTGCCTGGGGATGTTGAGTGTCCAGGTGAACCCAGTTATGGGTTGTAATAAACATGGAACTGCTCTGAACATGGTACCTGGGAAGGCCTCCAAAGATTGTGTTATTGTTATAGTTTGTTTCTACAGCACTCAACCTCGTAGCATCTAAGCAGACACTTACAGAAAAAAATACGCTATCTACAGGGTCAGAGGAAATGAAATATTAACTTGATCCTGATGCTGGTCACAGTAGTACAGCCTGTGGAATACCTGTTGTGAAGCAAAGGGGGATAGTGGAAGATTGAGGCTGTTCATATTTAAGCCAATAGGTACAAAAGTAATGTCAACGTACAGCACTTATTTTTAAAACCAGGCTCACGAAGTGGCCTCAGATGCCTTTTCCTTTCATTGCAGACATTTGGGGAAGCATTCAACCTTGCATGCAGGGAATTAAACAAAAAGATATATCTTGATGAATGTTAGGTTTACTTTGAACTATGTAAACGGAGAAAAATAGGTCCATAAATATTCAGTGGAAGAAAGCTCAAAACGTGAACTTTCTTTTCCAGTGGAGCAGACATTGCTTGACATCCTGTGTCAGCCAAATAATTAGGCCAAAAGGTTCATTAACACTCCTAAGCCAGGGCTCAAAAAGCAGTTTCCAGTGTGTCTTTTTACAACCAGACCTGCTGCCCTTGTCAGAACTGAGGATGTTATTGTTAGCTTACCACCTCTTTAGCCCCTAAATTTGGGTCTCTGTTGAATGACAGGAGAATAAAAACAACATGACAATATTTGGCTTCTCATACAGTGCTGGTAAACTCAAATGATAATAAACAGTGTAGGTCAGTCTTGTTCCTATCACCCAGCAAAGCATGAGCTCAGCTCTGACAGATATTGCCAGTGCTGGAAATTCTTGACATTCCTTTGAAAACTGATGATTCTGCCTATTCCAGACCAAGTGTTTCTTTCTCTTCCCCATTGTCTCCAGCCCCAGAGCCCATCATGGGGCTCCTCCTGACTGTGAAAGTTTAACAAAAAAAATGTGTTCTGGTAGCATAAAGGAGCCAGCAATGCTAGCTTGCTGCACTCCTTGTTTCTGGACAGATCTGAAGTTTCATCATTAGTGTAAATGTGGGTTTTCATCAGCAGCTGTTTTCAAATTCACTTGAAATGTACATTTAAGTTGGCTGCGAAGTCTCTGAAGTGCAAGAATATCATCTTGCCTCGTTCTTTAAAACTATTTTTTGCAAATAATCTCTTAAAATTTTCATTGTATTTGTGATAGTTACATATTGATTTGTAAAGCATTTTAATCTGATCATCAGCCTTCTGTGCACATAATACCCAAACGCAAGACAAGCATGCAGACTGCTCCTATGCTGATAAGTCCAGCAGGTTTTTATGTGCTTGATGTGTTCATTAATACATAAGTAAAGGTGTGATTGTGTTTGGGAAGAGGAAAAATGCTAATAATGTGTAGCAAATAGGAAGTTCCTGACCACTTTGCTGTAGTTTTTAAACAATATGGCTAACAAATGAGGGTTGATTCAGACTATTTTCCTCAAATCAGTGTAAGATGAAACATAAAGATATTTTTTGTACATTACTTGCACTTTACTCTCCACCTATGTTAGAGTCATGAGATTAGTTTTCCAGGAAGTAAGATAAGAAAAGAAATAACCAAATGAAAATAAACTTGATTGGAGAATCTCTGGTTAATTAATTTCTTAGAAATAATTTGGGCTCAAGTCTTTTTTTCTGTTATACCAATTTTAGTGATGAAGCTGATTTCAGTGAAGTTACTTGGGAAGTACAGTTACACAACTCAAAAACAAAGAAAGCCATCAGTTTCCCAGACATAAAGAACTAGTTTTTTAAAATGAACTCAGTGTTTCCTCTCTGAGGTCTCCACTAATTTCATTATAAACTGTGGTTAGTGAATTTTTAAATTCATTTAGAAATGGGCACATTCCTCAGTGTGGATCGAGGAGCCTAATTTCGGGCTTTTTCTTTAGGAAGTTCTGGCTCTGCTCTTTAATCTACTCTTCAGATACAATAGAAATACTTCTTTTCAATTAACAAGCATGATCAAGCAGGTTTATTCTAATTAGCAGGTAACTTCTCTGTGTTGTATTTTAAAACAGACGGTACTTTGGTGAGAAAATTGGGCTGTACTTTGCCTGGTTAGGCTGGTACACAGGGATGCTCTTCCCAGCTGCCTTCATTGGATTGTTTGTCTTTTTGTATGGAGTCACCACTTTGAACCACTGCCAAGTCAGGTAAGGTGGGCACTTTTATAACAGAAATTACAGCTGTGGGATATTATGAATAATCTAAGAGCTCTTACTACAAATTGTTAATTATTTCATTTTGAACTGTTGAATGAATGCTCAGGAAAAGACCCCTTGGTTCTCGTATGATAAGAAGAATCCCCTCAATATTCTGCTGAGTGTCCCATCTCTGTCTTCTTGCACACTTAAGACAATCCTTGAGAGAAGTCACAAGAATGAGTCAGACTTATCTGCACTCATTCTCACCCTTCTCCAACTGAAGGTCACTTCTGACTCAAGGAGAAGCTGGAAATAGTAAAGAGCTACTGCTGGGTTAGCCTTGAAGAACTGTTCCTTGCAGCTAGGACTACAAATGCTGAAGTCTTGGACAGTCAACAAATCTTAATTACACACATACACATGTGTACTACTTGGCTTCAGTCACAGAAAGAACTAATATTGTTCAATAAGTAACTGACTTTTATTAGTGAAACCTATCAATCCATTTTATGACTGATTGTCATGCATCAAACTATTAACTTTTATCTTTTTTATTTTTCCAGTAAAGAAGTCTGCCAAGCTACAGATATCATAATGTGTCCTATATGTGATAAATACTGTCCCTTCATGAGGTTGTCAGACAGCTGCGTTTATGCCAAGGTACATTTTAAGCTATGCAAGTAGAAATGCTTTCCTGGTAGTAGAATTCCGTTCGCCTTTTGCATTTGTCTTTAGTGAGCTTTCGTAGATAAAATCTTCAAAGGACAGATCAAATTCAGCCAATATTAACATCCATTGTCTTTTATGAGGACTCAGTTTGGGCTGTAAAACACTTGAATGCAATTTGCACTTTCAGATTCAGCAGTCCCAGAGATCACATCCTAGATGCATGTGCTACAGTGACCTTGGCATCAACTTTTATCTTATGATACATCCTTTTGTATGTGGCTCCATAAAACAAATGCTTTGGGTCTGAATTTATGCTCATGCTTACTGTTGGCAAGGGTGAGTCCCAGGCCAGGCTGGTGACTAGTCAGTTGATATGGAGTTCATTGACATGTGCGTGTCACACATCAGGGGAAGAGTTTCAGTCCTCAGGATTGTCAGGCCAGCTGCACTTATGATCATGCTAATTTTATTAGGGGAAAATTGAAAATAAAGCTGTATTATCATAAATTGATCAGATTATTAATATTCCCATCAGGTAACACACCTTTTTGACAATGGAGCTACTGTCTTTTTTGCTGTTTTCATGGCAGTGTGGGGTAAGTTTTTGTTTTGATATGAGTGATTGCAGAATGTTTTTCTTAAAGCTTGTGATGCAACATAGGTCTTTATAATTTCCAGCACACTTTTTCAGACACTGAGAAAAACAATGTAGGCTTGATTCTTTTCTATTTCTGTAAAAGGAATATGGAAATGGTTGAAATCATTTTTTTATGTGATAGACATTTTAATTAAAAAAAAAAAAAAGAATACAATATGCAGTGTCTGCGTAGGTAGTTATATTCTGGTTTTGTGTGTGTTTGGCACTGAGGCCTGTTCTCTGTTAATACTTAGGGCTTCTCTTAGCTTAGTTTACTGTCTGCACTAAAATGTGTTAATGTATTGTTTTTCCTTCCCTGCAGAAAGGCAGTAAAGCTTAAATACATGTGAGCTGGTTGTAATTAAAACAAAACTTTGATGAAATAAATGGAAGATTTAGTTGAATGACAAACTGATCCAAGAGTAGTCTAACTGTTGCCATGGAGGCTGAATTTTGCCCATAGGACAGTTCTATTTCTAGCTCAGCTACTTTTCCTACTATTTTTCCGTAGTCTTGTAGGCGGAATTGAAGACAAGAAGAAACAGTGATTTCTGACAACACATATAGTCTTTCAAACATGCCCTGAGCATGCCAAGGTGCTTTGCTGCTACTATGCTGTCCTGAGAGAAGGTTAACACCTTTAGAAAATGACTTAATGAGGTGCCTCACAAATGGCTTCCATCTCACAACTCCAGGTGCTTGAGCTATCCTGACTTAGTCGTTGTTTTCCAGTTCTTATTCACATCTTAAACTGTTTTGGAAAGTTGTCCAAGTAATTCTTATAATCTCCATTTTAATTTGTGAATCTCTTTAGTGAACTGCAAAAGAGATCCAAAAGGCAGTGTCAGAGCCATCAGAACATAAATTAGCTTAGCGGTCTGGTTCCTTCCTCCAAAAATATGTTTTTGTCTTAGTTGACTAATTAAATTAGGTCATATTCTAATCAAGCCTATTCATGACATTTCATGTAATATTGATGCTATGAAAATATCACAAGTTTTATTAAGGGAAAAACCCACAGAATGTACAGATTTTCTGTTTCTCCTTGGTATTTCCAGCTTTGTTTTAGAGCTACACTAGAGCTGAGCATCACCAAAAATTTCTAAGTCAAGCATTAAAGAACTTTTTAGGGGCATACCCAGCTTTTCCAACCTCTTTCTCTATGTGCTTACTGAAGTTGAGAATTTCCAAGACAGTATAGAGACAGAGACTTTCATCTCTAGATAGGAAAATTGACAGGCTGGCAGAATGTATGTACCACTGTTTCTAATTGTTGGTGAGCATGTCTTTGGAGTGAAGCTTTTTGCACCAGTGTTTTTGTTCTTCCTTAGCAGTAACACTGCTTTCTGGAAACAACTGTGCACCTGTGTCTTAGCACTGCCCAGAAACAGGGAAAAAGCAGCTCTAGGGAAGGGAGGTCCCTCACTCAGGTAACCATGCCTGCTGTCACTGCCTGGGAGAAGGCTGGGCAGGCTGAGCATGCCTGGCTGAGCAGGTCCTCTCTCTTTCCTAGCTCTGGTTGATAGGAGCTGCACCCCACTTGGGTCAGCTTCTCCTTCTTCCCCATTCTTAGGCATCACTGTCAGACAAGCAGCCCCAATGCCCTCTGGGGTGGTCTTCCCACCAACCTGTCAGGTGTGGGGATTGCACTGCCTATCCATGCATCTCCAGCACCTAATCCCACAGGGAAGAAAGTAAAAAATACAATAAAAGCTGCCCTCTGGGTATTTTTGGCTAGTGGAGAAGAGGCTATTAGGACAGTGGCTTGGGTAGGAACTTTCTCCCCCACTTTTGTTGGCTTACACTATGCTTGTGAGCTTGCCACCAAGAGGGATGTAGAGGCAGCAACAGGAAGGAAGGTGTGAGTACAGGTTTGGGGAATGGGCCAATGCTATGGCTCCACACAAACTGTAGTTTCTTAAATAACACTTGGCTGAGACAACAGTGAGATTGTGGAGATATTCTCAATACAGTTAGGGCTAAAGCAGCATTCGAACAAGGAAAGCCACACTTCTCAGTGATTTTCTCGTCCTGTATTTATGAGTTGGCTTACCTCCTGTCTTAAATGGGTTTTCAGCCTGCAGTAGGCCTACTGGCAGCTGCAGGCATTACCATCATTTCAGTAAATCGTAGGGGAAGAGAAGAAGCAATGATAGCATTCTGATTGTGGAAATGTTTTTTCTGTCAGCATGAAACAACTGGCAAGTGGGTGACAAATTGGGTATGAAAAGTGAGCCTTCTAGATGATCCTGTTTGACAGAGAGTAACATACAAAATGATGATGGCAGTGCTTCTTAAAAAAAGAGAGAGAGAGAGAGAGAGAGAATGAAAGCAAAAAGGCAGCTAGAATTATGTTACCTTTTTAATCTGAGATTAGCCCACTGCCTTATTATCCAAAATACCTTGTTCTCTGTCTTTAGATCCATTAGTGAAGTCCCATCCTGAGGGAGAAGTCTCAGCCATTTGCTTGGGGGTTTCAGAAACCAGTTGTGGTCAGGTTGGACTTTCTTTGAAGAAGTGGTATTAATGGTGGTTTCTTCCTTTTACTTGAAAGACATCTTTAATTGATGGACAAATTGGGCTACCTGCTTGCTTTTTAAATAGAAATAAAATGCTTCTCCAGATGATGAACAAACTGCTGTGGCCAGCCTAGGGAGAGAAATCACCATCACAAATATCAATGTGGGCTGCTTGATTAGTGGAGGAGCAAGGAGCCTGGCTGTAGTACTCCGAAGTACAGGAACCCATCTTTTTTAATGCTTCATTGTGGGGTAAGTGGGTCCCATCAAAGTAAGGCTGGAATTGTCAAGTGCACTAGGAAACACTGGATGAGAAACACTTTCCATCAAAAAATATTTTGACCCATCACTTCACTTGTTGTATTTCTGCCTTGTTTAAGCAAAATACTATGTAAGTGAAAGTGATCATATAATAGGAAAAAATATCATACTTACTAAAGTATATCCAAAAGACAAAAGACTTAAGGTAACTTTCATTTTAAACTGATGGAGCAAAGGACAAAAGTCTCCCTTTGGTACACTGAAGGAATTTGATGGTACTTTTTCTGAGTTTTTGTGTATTGGAGCTTCTGTTGAAAGAAAAAAATCCTTCCAAAAAGATCAAAGCTATAAATCTCTGCTGTTTATAGGAGACAATAAGTCCCTATGAACACTGATACTTTTTTTTTTTTTTTGGTGGACAGATTGTCATTGATGCTCAGAGTTTCACCTCAGAAACTGGAGAATAATTTTTCCTTTTGAGAATCTCTAGTCTTAATAATGTCTTCCAGATGTTCAAAGCTTTTAAAAAGAGGGAAGCAATAGTATTTTTGTGTTTCTGTGCTAGAGGAAACCACCTACACTTTGCCCTTTATGTATGCCTTGACATTATGTCAAGCTCGACAAAAACATAAGTCCAGTTTCTAGGAAAGACTCATTCTCTGTTTTTACTGTCTGAACTGGATTCTTCGCAAAGACAGAATATGAAAGAAACATGTTCATTCCAAATAAATGCTGTCATTTAAAGTGCAGAAAGAAGTAATTCTCAGAAAAAATACCTTGGTAAATCAGTTGACTTCCACTATGCTGTTGTAAAGCCAGACAAAAGTTTAGCTTTTCCTTTTCCAGTCGGAGTCCTGGGGAAAGCAAAGATGACACTGTCTAGATGTTGCCTGAAGCTCAACAACAAAGTTGAACTAGAGAGTCCAGCTATTTATCATTTCTAATGCTTTGCTAGAGAGACAGTAGACTGATGTTGGTTTATTCCTCTGCATATCTTTGGGGGACTAAGGGACACAAAAGAGGTCCTTTTTATAATTGTTTCTTGTCTATCTAGAAGCATGTTTCCTTTGATAAGGGAAGTAGCGTTAGAATACTTGCTAAAAGGCAAAGTTGGGAGAGGGAAAAAAGCCTTACATGAAAAATTTAACACTTTTTTCCAAGCAATAAGAAATGCCAACATAAAACATTTTTCTAAATATATCAGCTGGTCTAATAAAAGATACTACTTTCCTAAAAACCCTGCCTCTAGCATGAAACATTCACATTGATGTGCTCTCTGAGGAGACAATTTAAGGAGGTCCTTTAGCAGTAATCCTGGTGTGTAGAACATATTCCAAAGGTGAGAAGAGATGTATTAAAAGGTGTTCTTAAATACAATGGGGAGAGGATTTCTGAGAGAATGTCAAGACTAAGCTATTTGCTGCAAGAGGCCATTTGCACTACTAGACAAGATCACAACTTGGTTCAAAAGCATCAGAGGAGGTGATGTTATGAGAGCCGTTTGTCCAAGTGGATGCTGAGGATTGAGTCACAAGGCTGAGCTCTGAAACAGGGCAAAAATAATACACACACACACAAAAAAAATATATATATTACTACTAATAATAATAATAATAATAATAATAATAATAATAAAGCAAAAGACCTGGTAGTTAAGGCCAATGAGAAATTCAAAATTCCAAGCAGGATTTTTGGAGAATTCTTAGCATCTGGTTTAAACATACCAATTGGAAAATAGAACAGTGAGTACAACTGTGTCATGTTATGCTGTCAAAGTCAGAAAAGAATGCTGAACTGTGATATAGGGTATTAGTGATTACTTGAAAATAAGCAGAGAAATTTCAAAATGCAGTACTTTTGAGAAGACATCAGTAGTACAGTGAATCAATCAAAGATGATTATTTATTGCACATTTTATAGTATCTAGCAAGGGAAAACTGCATGCTGACCTGAATGAAGGGAAGTTTGGTACAGTAAAAACTAGAACAGAGCTCTACAGATCATCCTATTTTATACTTAATAATTTGAAAATAACTTTCAAAAGAAGCTTCAGGAACTGCGCATACTAAACCTGACAGGTGCTAAATATTCTAAATATAGTATGTATAGAGTCCTCACTACAGGTGAGTGAAAAACAAGAAAGAAAATGAGTATAATTTGTCATAGACGTATCTGAGAGGTTCATGCCTGTGGACTCATACACCCACTTAAGTTCTGCTTCCAGCTGCTTTTTGGAATGGAAACAGAGTGGTAGTAATCAATCAGACTTGTTTCTCCCAGAACTCCAAAAAAAGGCAGGGCTACTTGTTTAGCCTGTACAAAATAAATTAATATGAACATATAGGAGAGAAGCAGCTCCACCAGAAGACAAGTCAGGGAATGAACCAGTGTGGTGGTCAAGCAGCAGCAACAGAGCCTCATTAGCACTTAGTAGTTATGTTGATCCCAACCACTCACACTGCAATTATTGCAAAAAGTCATAGCCATTAGGCTGAGGAGATTGAACTGACTTTCTTAATTAGATTAAAGTAGCCAGTTACCTGCTGTAATGTGACTCCAGCTTTCAGAAAAAGGATGACATGATATACGAAAAAGCCTTCAAACAGAAAAACTACTTCCTTAAATGTGCTTTTGATATCTTACCTTATGTGCTTGCAGGGTTCAGTTTCTAAGCCTATCTTAGCTGCACTGGCTAATACACTAAACTATAATAATTCTTACTGGCTAAAAAATTCACTTTCACCAAACTAATGCCAGTACTTATTATAATAATATTATCATTATCAATATGCTGCAGGAGGGCAGATGATCCATTAAGGAGATCCCATTAGGACTGGATGTGGGACTTATTGCCAGGCTATTGTGACAGTGTTGCAGCAGATACTATGCTAGTTCATGAACAAAGAGGTTTGTGTTCTTCATGGTTATCAGCCTGATGCTTTTTACTGAGCAGTAAAGGCAAGAGCCAAACCTCACAGAGGGAGAGGAAGCCTTTCTGTTGATCTCACTTAGCTTTAGGCAGCTTCTACATTCTTTTAACAAAACAAATTTAAAAACTCTAACTATAAATAGGCTCAGTATTAATCTCTAGAATATGAATATATGATTGTATGACTGAGAGCTTCCTTGGTTGTTCTTTCCATCACAAAATGGAAACACAGTCATGTACAAGCATATTACAGTATCTTAAACTCTGTGATTAAAGGCTGTTCAGCCCAGAATGTTAAACTGTCAGCTGTTAATGCCACACCACATATACACGCTCACGTAGGATAAAAGACATGGTCTGGATTAGAAAGGTATAAGACAAATATTCCAGTTTCCTCAATAGTAGTCTACAGATTTGCACATTCACCTGAATGGGATTCAGCTGGATTCTGGTTCCTGTGTATTTTAAATGATCTTCAAAGAAGGAAAGTTATTATTTTATCTACTGTAGCCCCAGTAAACATTTGGCTTCATCAGAAGTCTGCTGTGTTTAGTAATGATGACTCACAGGAACAATTTTATTATTTGAGAGTCCTCCCTTGGTTGGTTAGAAATTAAACATTTTCATTTAGCACTAAATGAAATCTCTAAAGCCTCAATCATACTTAACACAAGCAGCATAATCCTTAGAAAGCAGTAAGTTTTGAAAGCAGTTTTGATCATCAGCCTGACTTCCTGTTCAAAGGAACCCTTTTATGCAAAGAAATGAAAATAATGTAACATCTTCATTCAATAGTTCTGTGATAGTACTTAAAAACAATTGAAACTTGAAAACAATTTCATGGTTGTTGTTGTTGTTGTTGTTTTTCTGTTTGCTCCAGCTACTGTTTTCCTAGAGTTTTGGAAAAGAAGGCGAGCAGTAATTGCTTACGACTGGGACTTGATAGACTGGGAAGAAGAAGAGGTTTGTATATAAAAATTTACTCCCTCATCTTTAATACAAAAAGAATTGGTTAAAATTGTAGGCACGTTTTTCTTTTGGATTTATTTTCAATTCATCCTTCAAAACTTCGTAAACTAGGAAATAAGGATTTTTTCTTTAGATGTTTCCTCTGGACTGTGAAGAAACCTTCCCCAGGACAAACTGTCCTCTCTTTTACACCTTTGTAAATCCAAATTGAGGGAGATAAACCAACTCAAAAGACTTAATTCATCCCCTGTTGGTAGAAGAAATACCATTGAGTAACAAAAACAGCCTTAATCTTTTCCCAAGATGCTTGCCAGAAAAGAACACCTTGCTCTTGGGACTCAGAGCTGGTGTCTAAGGGGAACTAGCAGGTTTTATTGCACAGGAGAAAAGCGAGATTCAGTGAGTACGGCAGGAAAAGTGCTCCTTGAGTGGGATTTGAATGTATAGGTGTCCACAGAATCTGCTTTCCTTACTCTCCAGAGACTGTACTGAAGCTCTTGGAAGGACTGTAAGAGACTGCTGGAGGGGTATGAATGCAGTTCAGCTTCTATATTGCTGCCTCTGTGGAAAAAAAATTCTTTTTCACTAATCTTGCCAGCAGAGAAACAGACTGACGAGTTATGGGATTTTTGTCTCTGTGAGGCAATGTAGTTCACTGAGGCCATGAAATGGTACAATTGCTCATTTGCTGGTAGGATGGGGGGTTTTGTGTGTGTGTGTGTGTGTGTGTGTTTAAGCTTAATGACTAAGAAAATAAGCCAAGAACCTAAAATGAAATAACTTACACAACTAGAAATTGGTTTCTTCATATCAACAGGAATATTACTATTTGTGCACACGTGCTGCCAGGTCTTGGTGATACTTCAGGACTTTTGTTGTATATTTAGGGAATACTCTAATAATGATTTACATCTCCTGAGATTAGCAGCCCGCTCTTGCCAATGCTGATGAGTCACAGAGAGAGCACACTGAGGCAGTCCTGCCTGAGCTTCAGATATTGATCAGCATTGAACTGCAGTGATCTTGTCCCTCATGGCTAGTTGTAAAAAAGCTACTGCTGCTGCTGCTGGCAGGAAGGGCAGAAGACGGATATACCAAACTGCAATTTGCAAGTCGGGATGGGGTTCCAGCTCAGTGCCCAACAAGGAGAAGGAACCTTTAAACTAAAAAATACACCAACAAGTACAGTATGAGGCCCTTTTTATGTTTTTTCCAGGAAGCCTGGTCTTGCAGACATTTATGGTGTGGGTTGCTATATGTTTGCACCTTTTGCCATTTAACCTTACTGGCATTGGGATTTATGCTGATTTATAAAGCCACCCATCTGGATTTTTTGTGATCAATTTATTTACAAATACTGAATTTCCTGGTAAAGGTGTCTTTAGGTGATGCCTTGCTTTCCCTTTTCCTTTTTTTTTTTTTTTCCTATAATAATAGTACTAGGTGATTTCTGGCTGCTGTGGTAATGCTTGGAAGAGCCTTTTGCTTAGGAGTGAACATCACAGCTCCAAGCGCGATCAGGACCAATCCTTATTCTGTTTCCTTCTCCTCTTCATGCACATGCCCACAACTCTACTTTCAACCTTGCTGCTGCCACTGAAAGTTCTAGTCCTCTTGCAGAGCCTGTAGGAAAGTTTTCCCATGGAAGATTTGCTCTTTGCTTTCTAAGCTTTATTGGAAAAGCAGTAGCATGTCTATGCCTTAGGAAAAAAAAAAAAAATCCATTCCATCAACTGGAATAAACACTGAAAACGCAGAAGACAATAGAGTTGTTGGACTTTTTATCTTCCAGTCATAAAGACTGTAAGAGCTTCTGGTAGTTGAAACTATCCTCATAGAAATGTGATCTGTTTATTTTATGATGTTTGTCAAATTACATTACTTTTTATAAGAGTTGTTTATGTCCCACTGGCATATTATTTCAGTCTGGCCTGCAGAATGACATCTGCATATCTGTAATTTTCAGAGGACACCTGCTCTCTATGGATGGTCAGCTGGTCTTTTTTTCTCACACCAGGCTTCTTCCAGTGAGCTCTGTCAACAAGGCCGTAATCATGTGCCCTGGGGCAGTGCTGAGTGTGCCTGCTCCACAGCTATTCACTGAGTCAATTCTGGAGGGACTTCTGTCAGTCTCTACAGTAGGAAGCAGCAGCCTTTCAGAAGCAGTGTGCCAGACGGTACTTTTCTCTCCTGAATTAGAGGTTAAACATGCCAATAAGACTCAACTGGCTGCTTCTCAAAGATTTACGTGACCAGCCATCAGAGCATCAGTATCTAATTGGCATTTGAGGCATCACCTCCTCGCTTTTTCTTTGTTCGGTGTGCAGTGGGATACCAGAGGTGGGAGCTGCTTGCCTCCCAGAGGTCTCTGTCTTCTCTGGAGATGCTGCAGCTGCCGGTGCCCAACCCTGCTGTGCAACTCAGAAAATGTTCTTGCTTTAAGGTCAGCTCTACTCATCACTGACTTCTCTTCTAAAATTATCAGATACTGCACTTTTGCATTGCTGCCATGGTCTTTGCTGGACTTTGGCCCATGAGACAGTCACAGATTTGGAAGCAGGTGTCCCAGGGTGAGAAAGTGTTTAGCTTATTTCCCTGTTCTGTGGTTCAAAGTCCACCTCTTCACTTTGCAATTGCTTTCAGCTGCAAGCAGGATGACTTGCCAATCACAGTCTTTGCAAAGGAGACTTACTTCCATGGGTGGCTCTGCTATCATTGTCCCGGTGATCAAGATTCAGACTTTTTTTTTTGTGTGTGTGAATCACTTTTCTACATCTGAGATAAACAGAACAATATATCCTTGGATTAGGAAGGATCAGACTTCCGCAAGAATTCACTTGTTGAAGAACTCAGAAACCTCCTGAAAGAAAAGGATGTATTTCACAAAGAAATTTAGAGTAGCTCTTCTATTGCAGAAAGGTCTGGCCTGAGGCAGTACACATTAATCCGTGTTTGATACTCCAGAAATCAGAATGGTTTCTTCTGTGAAAAAAAAAGAATTTGAATGATGCATGTTTGAGGAGGAAAGGAGAACAGTCTGTTTTATTGAAAAATGTCTGTAGATTGAAAAAGACACATCTTGTGGAGTTGATCATGAAGTTGTACATATGTCAGTGAGATGTCAGTGAACCTTTGTCTCCATCTCCAAGGTGAAAATTTTACTCCTAAAAATGCTGCTTTCTAATCAAACCTCTGCTGATTAGATTTCCTCTCTACATTCCATTCAGTTATCACTGGACAAAATCAGCCAACTTCTTTGATTAGCTATTTCACAGAAATCAATTAAACAGTTCTAATTACCATTTTAATTCACAAGCTTCTATTAATGATGGTTGTTATTTTTATTAACATTAGCTGCCATGTCTAGCTTTTGCTTGTTTTAATTTTTGTTGTCAAATTGAAAAATGTTATGCTACACAGGGAAATCTGCTAATTCCTACCAACAAGAAATTCAAATAAAAAAAGATTTGTAGGGCCTTCTATCATGTTGCTATCACTTTTCTGTTCTAAATTAAGAGACAAAGAAATGAAGCAATTAAGATGACAGAAAGGAGAATTCAAACTGTTCCGATACGCAACCTTGTGAATTCCTGACCACTTTAGGTTTTCACCCAAGGAGGGCATGCCACAGGCCCTGAAGTGTCTGGGTCCCCCAGCCTGGGGACACAGGCACAATGTATTGTGGCTCCTTCAGCCCCGCATATCTGTATTTCCTTTCCTTGTAAATGCGGTGCAAGGTGGGAGGCACAGACAGTAACTGGGTCTTGTCTGGGGTGTGAAACAAGAAACCAACTGTACAGTGTTCCTGGCACTCTGAGCTGAGGTATGGCTTCTGTCACTATTTGCAGTGTACTTTTCTTTGTCTTCAGTGTCACTTTCTGTATATCATTATCATAGAATCGTAGAATCATAGAATCATAGAATGGCCTGGGTTGAAAAGGACCTTAAAGATCATCTAGTTTCAACCCCCCTGCTCTGGGCAGGGTTGCCAACCACTAGAGCAGGCTGCCCAGCGCCACATCCAGCCTGGCCTTGAATGCCTCCAGGGATGGGGCCTCATCTGTGTGAGCCAGGGAATGTGAGCCAGATGCAGGACTGTCCACTTCCTGCCCGAAGCTGTGCTCAGCACTGCTGAGTGTCATTAAATGGGTATGAAGGTTCAGGCCAGAGTTTCAGTTTTGTGTGGAGATGTATCTATAAAAATAGCATTCACATTATCTGAATTGACTGGTGATTGTAGAAGATACCTAGATTTATGGACAGGTGTGTACAATAAGACTTCCTTATAGTGCAGATTGTAAAATGTAATCAAACCTTGGCTTAGAGAGGACTGCAGAAAAGAAAGGGTTTCTTGCACATGGCTCAGTAAGTCAGCTGGCAGAGCCCTTGCACAATCTACAGAGTGCAATTCTCAAGTGCCCCTCTTCAATGCCGTCACATTCTGTCCTTCTGGATGTCCCTGGGCACACAGGAATACTACTTGTATTGTTTCTCTTGCTAGATCCTGGTCTTCTCAACAGCCTTCTGCCCTGATAAGGCAGGAACAATGTGAGCAGGGCAGAGTAAGAGCAAGGTAGTACCCTGCCTCCACAGAAACATGCTTAACCTTTGTGTATACCCCAAATAAGCTTTGTTATGCCAAGGTTCAGAGGCTTATTTCCTGTATGCCATGTTGCATTCTCACTTTCACTAATACTGTTTTTACACAAGCAAATTTTGTTGCTGTGAGTTTAATCATAGGGGTAGGGAGAGAAAAGATGTATTAGCTTGTCTGGCTCAACTACAAGCTAATGCAGGGCTGGTTCCTCAAGCACATAGTTAGTTACACAAACATTGCAGCCAAGCATACATGACGCTCATCTTTATTTAAATAGTGTGTTATCAGGTTGCTGTTTGAATTTGGAAAATAAGTGTATTGAGAAAGTGCCTTCAAAATTTAAGACCGAGACTGAGACGTGGCTTTTTTTCTTTTTTTTTTCCAGAGGAATTTTATAAAAAGGATGTAGGATTTTAGGATATCTTATATTTATTCACATTTTAAAGATTTGTATGAGCAGCTAAGATTCACCTATTTCAATGTAATCATTTAAGGTCTGCTCATTTCTAAGCTATTAGAATGATTAACCTATAGCCATAATCAATAACTTTCAGTCAGGCAAAGTTCAATTAAGAGCAGTTGAAGTGTTGGAAGTGAATGAAATTGGTGAGTGGGGCTCTTAACTGTTACAACAAAGTGCACAGCAGAGGCCTGGCAGAAAAGCTGCAAAGGCAGTCGATAGCTGCGTTTGTGCTCCCTCGTAGCCAGCTGTACAATGAGCCAGTTCTCCAGCATGCATCAGAGCATTGTAAAACTTGATCCAATGTGTATGGTGTGCCAGCAGCTGTGAGAGTCCATCCTAGCAGCCTGGTGCTTGCTCTTGCATCTGGCAGCATCCCCAGTGTCAGACCTGGGAGAGGTGGCCCAGGGCACGCGGCTGTTGGAGAACTGCCCGGATGGCAGGGCAGCGGGGCAGCCGTACTGCAGCTGAACCGGGGGTGAACCCTGTCTTCTAACAAGGCTGTACACAGATGTAACCAAGTCTCAGTCTGAGAAATCCCCAGGTTTCATTTCAGAAGAGAGTTGTTACAGCAAAGCAGGACTTGAAATTTCTGCTGCTGAAAGCTGCTCTTGCTATTAGTATTGCCCAAGTTAGGAAGGAGTTGAGCAATACTGGATGGCATGGCCTCTTCAAATAATAAGAATATTTTGCTGCTGATGAGGAGGTAACTACCTAGCAAACAGCAAATGGGTTTGAAAAAAGGAATATACCCCCTTACACACACACATTGTTGTAAAATTCCGATATCAATAGGATAATATCAGGCTGGAAAACCCTGTGATATCAACGTTGAAATGACATGGCTTGCAATCATATAGTTTGAAAAAGCATTGTTTAGATAAGTAGCCAATTGGGGAGTTTACTAAATGCTTCCAATATGGTTTTATGGGTATAGTGATGTATTCGAGTCCTCATGATGGATACCTGATTTCCCAGCTCAGCTTTTGTAGTAGCTGTGCCAGCTGCTGAATTCAAAGATGTAATTCTCAGTAACAGTGATCTGAAAAATGATTTGAAGTTTCCTACAGAGTCTTTCCTAGCTGTGCTGTACGTGAACATTGTCTGTCTGTTCTTTAGGAGGAAATACGTCCACAGTTTGAAGCCAAGTACTCCAAGAAAGAACGAATGAACCCCATATCCGGGAAGCCAGAGCCTTATCAAGCATTTGCAGATAAATGCAGCAGACTCATTGTTTCTGCATCTGGAATATTTTTTATGGTTTGACAACTTTTATTTATTTACCAGTTAAAAAAAATACAAAGTAACACTATGTCTGCTGAGAGAGTATGGAAATACTGGATATGACTGTTTGAAAGTGAAATAAGCTCTAGCATGTTTACTGCAGACTGAAAATCTGTACACAGAGAATATCCTGAGTTTCTGTAAAGTCCCACACTAGTTTACTCTTCATCGAGTCTCACAGTTAGTTAAATTTTTCCTTCAAGGTCAAGATTCAGGAGTGCTACTAAGGTTATATGCATAGGGCTATACGTAACTATACAAGTGCTGGAATAGTGGCATTATCACATGTAGGCACTGATTTTAGCTGACTTTACCCTCCCCATGTAGACAGTGCAGAATGATGGAGAGGTGCCATGGAGGAGTCATTTGTTCTTTGTAGACTCTACAGAGAACCTAACTCAGGTGCCTAGAGTGCTTAAAGATATTTGTATTTCCTATTTTCTCAATGTACTGCAGAGGTAAGGAAAGAGGGCTCATATTCCTAGCACAATTGAAATGGAGAATCTGATGTTCCTTGTCTAAAATTAGGCATCTCTCCGCCTTCCAAAGCACACAGCTAAATGCAGCAGCGAAGTCCCTCCTAACAGAGCTGCCTGCATTTCTGCTCAAATGCTCCCTATCGCTTCACCTCACTGAATCTGTTATTCACTATTATTCTCATGACAGCAGTAACAGTAGGATTGTCTTGAAAACACAGTTGTCATCAATGTGGACCCAAGTGGAATTTACTAGTGCTTTTCCAGGTGGCTAGAAAATGCTATATGTGTATAACTTGAGGAGCTGTGGAGAGCTGGGTAGGTAATGTAGCCCAGGAACTTTGTGTTTGAATACAATGGGAGGGAACAGGGCAGAGGTATTGTAAGAAACTGAAGGTTTCGAATTTGTACAAAGCAGTCTTGGTCAAGGAAGGCATTAGGGAGGTGAACTGTGCTCTGCTATGTCGTGTGGATGGACAGAGACACAGAAAAATGCCGGGCAGGAGGAGCCAATGTACTGGTTGACTCAACCCTTGAAGGTGTTCATATGTGCTCAGGTCTTTAGTCTCTGCTCAGAATTAATTCTATACCTGCAACATTTTGCATATTTTCCCTATATTTGGAAGGGCAGTCATTAATCTTCTTAGCCTAGTCATAGATCTTGCTCAAAGTGCCAGAGAGAGTAGTCTTGCTCTGAATTTTGTGCTCCACAAATCATCTCCATAAAAGTCCTTGAAACAGGACAAGGATTATTTTCACTGAAGATATTTTTTAATGTTGACATAGTATGGACTTCTAATGAGTTAGAAAAGCACTGATTTTTCCCCTATCAGGTAAAAATATCCCTTAAAATAATAGCTTGGAGCACAGGAGGTATGCTTACCAAAACTTCAAGTTAGAGCATGTCTCAAAATCTCACAGCATTGACTCACAGTGCAGTTATAAATATAGCTTGAGCAAGATTAGTGGTTCCCTGTTACCAAAGGAAAGGGGTCCTTTTTCTTGCCACTATGCAGGGAATCTAGAGGCAATCCTCTAGCTCGGTAACTGCGAAGTTTCTATGTGCTGCCAGTGTGGTAGCAGAGGATCTAATAAACCAGCCCTTCACATTCACACACACATGACTTTATTTTTTCTTCTGCACTGTGATTATGTCAAACAATGTTGTAAGTAATAACATACGAAAACAGCTTGATCAGCACTTAGTGTTTTCAAAATCATTTTGCCCATTCAATTAGCGTAGATATGTTTCAGTTTTGACAGGTTTAAGTTGTTTATGCATAACCTCAGAATACAGCTAGCTTTGGCAAATACTCATCTGTCCTCTACTGAAGAAACTCTCCCTATCTAATAAGATAGCTAACAGGTACTGTGTCAGCATTTGTATGAGATGAGTCACCCATGCTAATTCCCAACTGCTTGTCCTTTAGGTGGTTTGCTAAACTGTGACATAAATTGGTCACGATGGAAAACAGTTGTCATTTAGTGCTCAACTGTTGCATATGGAACATCAAGTGATTTAGCAGCCTGGCTCAGCTGCATGGCTTTCAGATCATACCTGTCACATTTGCTGAAAGTCCCATCAGAGAAGAAATCACCAGGGCAAATGAATTTGTTACCTTCCCTAGATAGAATCTTTTCAGAACTGTAGCAAGAAACAGCTTGCCAGGGGAGCTTGCCAGGGTTGTTGCTGAGGCAGTGCTTACAATGTAGACATTTTTTCCTGTAAGTGTGAAGCACAAATTCCACCCAAAATACAACATCATCACATTGGGACATCAGTTTGCAACTAGCCTTTGTACATCATGAAACAGGCATGTAAGGAAAATTTCCAATTTCCAGAGCTGGCAATACTGTTTTCCACATTAACACTAAGGAGCAGGTACATTGTCAAGAAAATGTTTAGAATTAAAAATTATTGTAATATGACTTTAAAGGTATTTTGCATTATGCAAAATAAAAAGGAGTTCACAATAAAAGGAATATTCATGTTGAAACCTTTCTCTAGAGTCAAAGTTGATGTATTTTTCAAGCCTTTCTCTTCATTGTTTTAGTTTTCAGATTTTTGGAAAGAAGTTAACTCCTGTTCTATTAGAAGTTTTCAGGTTCTTCTCTCTGTTTGTTTGTTTTGTTTTGTTTTTTTTTCCTCCAGATATGTGTGGTGATTGCTGCTGTTTTTGGCATTGTTATTTACCGTGTTGTGACTGTCAGCACTTTTGCTGCCTTTAAGTGGGCTTTAATCAGGAATAACTCTCAGGTTGCAACTACAGGGACTGCAGTGTGCATCAACTTTTGCATTATCATGCTACTGAATGTGGTGAGTAAAACTAATATATCCAAAGTGAGTCAGCAGATTGGTAGATATCTTAGTATGCAGAGTACTGAATAATTTCAAATCCTGACTTTGGGAGGAATGGAGGTTACACAGTGCCTTGCTAAGCTGGACATGACATTTTTGTTTATGGACATCAGTCACCACTTATGTAAAGTATAATTCTGAAACCAAGACATTATGTAAAGCATGTTTGATTGTTCTAAAATATATTTTAGGGAGACATGTCCATGCTCCTGTTTTATCCTTTGCCTCTTTTTTTTTTTCATTTTTTATGTTTGCATGTTTCAGTCCGTTTCATTAATATTCTTATTTTTAATAAGCATTTTGTTATTCTGTTTTAAGTACAATGGCCAAGCTTAATTCTTATTTAAACTAGTTTATGTTATTTTAGCTTCAGTTTTCATAGTAGTTTACCAGTGAGGATATGCATGTACAGATACAATGCCCGTATGCAGAAGGGCTGAAAACTTCATGAGGCTCGAGCAGACATGACTTGTTCCATGAGCTGCTTATGGCCTTTGCCAGGCTACAGCAGAGATGTGGTCTGGGTGTATATGGAGAGGGAGGGGGGTGTTGGCTGGCTGAGGTTAGCTTACTGTGGAAATGTGAAGTGGTTTGGAACTGGGCTTGGGACAAAGGGGAAAATGGCATTTCTAGGTGGCAACAGCCAGTTAAGAGAATTTAGCATAGATTAAATGGGGGAAGAGTTTCATCCTTCCATCAAGATGCAGGTATTTCTGAATATTGCTGTGGTGGCAATGTGCCTTCTGTTAATTGATCTTGGCAAGAGATGTATGGACTTTTACTCTCAGATAAGTGTTTTTTTTTGTCAACTGTCATTATAAGAATGCATTTTAATGGAGAGGAAGAATCAACCTACAAACCAACCAGGTACTGGAGCCAGGGCAGAGTACCTCTGTCCACTCAATGGCAAGAGTCTTGTGTCAAAAGCATGCTAGGCTTTGCTCCAGAAGATACGCTGACTTACCTGGGAAACTCATAGGGGAAATATAAGGTGTTATTTCAGGCCTGTACATTTCCAAGTGCTGGCTTGGAGACTATTTTCTTACCTGTGCAATACCGAAGCATTACCATCATCTAAAAATTAATTTCAACAGCCCCTCTTTTATATAGCAGCAGGTTCCAAGAAGCTTTGCTGTAGGACTTCACTTCCCCCTTGGCATAGGCAAGACTGGCTTGGAGATTAGGACAGTCTATCAGGAGCTGACTGTGTTTCCCCTAGGGTGGGACAATAGGCTGAGAAAGGGCAGAAAGAAGAGGTGGACGCTGTTATTCTCCTTGAATTTGTACTGAGGAGGGCTCTCTTCTTCTATGCTATTTTTGATTTATTTGTTTGGTGCCTGCAGCTTTTGGGGATTTTCTTTAATCTACCTAGAGCACACAATAAGCATAGAAGAAATAAAAAGAAAACTATATATATCTATGTCAGTACAGCATCCATTTCCAAACCCTCAGTATAAGCCATTGTACATGCAGTGAAGCAGCAACAAGGCAGTATTGCACAAACAGAAATATTTGGTTCTCAAAGAGTTCTACAGCTTAAAGAAATTTTTAAAATAATGGAAGATGGCTTGAAGGTGCCTTTTGAGAAACTTTGTTTTATTTCCCAAAATATATCAAATAAATAGAGCACTGCAAAGATGGATTTCTTAAGCCTTGTGCTCATTGCCATACAATAAGCACCACAGCCTTAGAACTGGATGTGGCTCATGAAAACAAAAGATCCCCAAAACATGAAACTGCATTAGCTGCATTAGTAAGAGGGGTTACGAACATAAACCCTCACTTCCCATGATGGATGAGTGTAGTTTACTGAAGGACAGTAGTGGGGTTTCTTTTGAAAAAAAAAATCTTTTTTCCCCATCAGCAATCAGGTAATAGAATCGTCTACAAACTGTGACTCAAGAAAAGCAGCAGGAGAGAAAGCTAAGACAGAGTAATAAAACCAGGATGGACCAAGATGTATATAACAGTAGGGAATTCACTGCTAGGAAGCCTGGAAAACAGCCAGTGATTCTAATACAAGTTGACAACCTCTCTAATTATCAGGGGAAAGGTATAGACCACAAGTAAGTTCTAGACTGGATGCTCTGAGAGCTAGGTAAATACACTGACGCATTCATCATGACAGAATGATCTGACCTTCAAGCATAATAACACCCTGGCAATCATGCTGCCTGACCTGGCAACAATCATTGGCTTTACCTAGGTTAATAAAAGCTGTTAATTCCAGTGACACTGTCCATTGAAAATATGAACAAACAACCATATATAATCCTAAATGAGGTCCCTTGGGACAAGTAGTGATAAACTGCAGTAGCAGATAATCTGGTCCAAACGTTGTTAACAGAATCTCTAATGCAGTCTTACTGTTCCATGAGGAACAGCAACAACATACAGTTTTGATATCCTTGTCCACAGAGCAATGTACATTTATAAAATAGTGTACTCCCTGCTGGGATCAGGATATAAACCACCCAGACATTTAGCACTTTTACAGTTGCCCTTAGGAGATGCTTTTAAACCTAGAAGAAACCATCTTTTTCATTACTTGAATCAAAACTGCTTATACAAAAGGCAACAAAAAGCTGTTCATAGCAAGAAGTGGTTGTTAACACAGATGAGATAATTCAGGATAACTTCAGTTCTTAAGCAGTCACTTTGATCTGTAAATTGTACTTAATTCAATTTAAGTAACAGTTTATAAGGATAACTGCAAATGAAAAGAAACATTGCTTATATGCACTTTAGAAATAAGTAAGTACTTGAGCCTGAAATATGAGGAGTTTTGTAGCCCTGTAGGCATCAGTGAGAATTAAGGATGTTTAGCATTTTGTGGGAACTGGCCCTAGCCTCATTTAAAGCAAATGGAAATGGTTGTATTAATTTACACTAATATTGATGGTGGTGGTGTACGTTATAGGTTCAAAAGCTCTTTGCAAATACTAATTGTGGAAACCCTCCAAGTTAGTTTTTGTAAGCTTTATTAAGTTAGCAGTCTCACAGAGAGTTGAGATCTTGGTACGTGCTAACTTCAGCAAGTGCCACTTAGGATTTAGAACAGTGTCAGTGATGCAGGGTAAGAAATGTGTCTGGAGGTAGGGATTACTAAAGGCTTTCTCTGAAGAACCCTGTCTCCCCAGTGACTTTCATTCTTCTCAGCACCAAAAAAAGAAAAAGAGAAAAGAGAAAAGAGGAAAGGAAAACAAGAAGAAGAAGAAGAAGAAGAAGAAGAAGAAGGAGAAGAAGAAAGAAGAAGAAGAACAAGAAGAAGAAGAAGAAGAAGAAAGAAGAAGGAAAAACAAAAAGGCCCCAGAAAACTGCATCCCAGAGCATACTTTTCATAGGGTAGTTTTATTGGTGAGATAAATGTTCCATAAGTAACTAAAACAAAAATCAGCTCTGCTTTGTGGTTTCTGAAAAGTTGTCAGACCCTTTTTCACTGTGTACGTAAAATAGGGACAGTGACAGCATTTTTTCTGTATGTATTGCAGGTGAAAAGAGCTGAGTATAAGCTTTACAAATATTACTGTTCCTTGAATGATTATATCATTACTGTATTTTTACTATATAGTTTTATTATCATCATTGCCAGAGCATCACAGGGATCATCTGAATGTCACATTTAATATGTAAAAGCAATTACTTAGAAAACAGTACTATATTTTTTGAATTGGCCACATGTCTAAGAGGCTGTTTCTTCTCTGTTACAGCTGTATGAAAAGGTTGCTCTTTTCCTGACAAATTTAGGTAAGTGGTGTTAAATACAAAATTGAGTGATATTGTGCTGATTTTTTTGTCCCTATACTGTGACAGCATTCAAACTGTCTGTATAAATATGAAAAGTCACGATTAATTTGAAATCTATAGGAATTATTGTTTTTCTTAAGTTCAATAAAGAAGTATATCAACTAAGCTATAGTGCAGTCAAATCAGCAGTAACAAGAATCATCCACCTGCACTCCTTGGTTTTTGTTCCAACCCCTTACCTCATAAAAAATTAAGCAAATTGTTACCATGGGGGCAAAAGCATAAGTTTTCAGAGAGACTGAACCCTCAAAACTCCTGTGTTTTGCAGAAACCTGGAAACAGGGGAATCACTTTTGGAAGCCAAATTTGTAGCTTGAAACTAAGATGCTTACTGACTCTCAAACATATCCCTTTAGGAGGGGCAGTAATTGGGAGGGAAAATAACTAGGTGACTCATCAACTTTACCAACACCTCAACTCTAGTGGTGTTCTAAGTTTAAGTAATTTTTCAGGCCAGCCTTAAAGGCGATCTTTATGCTAGAGTAAGGATGACATGTTTCTTTGGTTTTATAGTCAGCGTGTACCAGGGTAGCAATGGGCTATCACTCATATATCTACAGCTCAGGCAGTCTCTGGAGATCCTGATCATGCTGGAAGATTGCAGTGGTTGGTGGCAGTTGGCAAGGGCTCCTTGATGTCAAGAAACCTGAAATGAGATGCTTGCTGAAGTCCTGTTACATCAACCATATTATTGCATGTGTACGAGAAGCTGTTTGAGGAGATTATTTTGAGCTTGCGGGTGATTTGCATACATTGATGATGTTCAGTAATATATTTTGGACCAGGGCCACAGATTTCCACCTCTACTTATAGGAACAGCTGATTTTAGCTAGTGTTAGGGCTTTTGTACATCTGGAAAGTCCTAGGTGATGTGGTCAAAGTGTGTCTGTGTAAGGTAGCATTTTATTCTGTTGTTTCTTCTTAGATTGAAAGTCCTCATTTTTTTGCCCTATATTTAAAATATTGTTGCCATCCTGTATCCATGGAAAAGACACCTACTAGTTTCAGTTAAGAAATACAACTTTCAAGTATGTGGTTTGCACAGGATATACACTTTTACTACCTATGACACACTGAGGACAGTAAAATATGGTCTAGAAACCTTGAAGCTTGATTACTTTCTGCCAGGTTATCATCAAGGTTAGTCTGCTTCCTGTAGCCTCTGCAGAAAGCACTTGTGTTGAGGACTCAGTGGGTCAAGCTGTTCTGATCATATTCAGCCTGTATTGTTATTTACTCTGGTGGCCTAAGTAGCTGATTTGGTTTGAATGATCTTTATCAGTGTAATAAGCTCAGAGTGGAATTGACAGCAAAGCTACATTCAGGATGTCCTTCTTCAGATTTTACGTGACCTTTCTGGAGCTCATGTCCGTGTTACTCCAGAGTTTTGCTATTCTCTCTGATAGGCATATGAGCAAAGCTTCAGCTGCAGCAGCCCTGTAAAAGTCAAACTCGTCCTTCCCACAGACTGGCATCAAAAATCCACGATGCTTCATTTCTTTCTGCTTAGCTGAATATGTATGTAATGGCATGCACAGACTTGCGTTTCTTGACAAGAATTTCCAAATTACTAGAGCAGTTGTTAATTAATAGTCTATTTTACAGTTTTGTTGAGGCATCTATTTGAAATTTCCTCATGGGTAGGGTGGCTCCAATTAAAGAGAATCTAGTCTATCATTTTTGTGCCTGTGCTTCCTTTGGAAGTACTTATACAAGTACTACCATTTTGATACCCAGAACTGCCATAAGTACCTCTACTTCTCTGATTACTCCTGTTCATAGCAATGGATAGCTAATAAACAGGCTCATGCCAACTGGAAAGAAGTTGCAGGACATGGTACTGGTGTGTTGGTGTAGTAGTAGTTTTGTTAATTCCTGTCTTAATTACTCTTTAGATGGAGATTAAGGGCCAAGAGGAAGGGAAGACACATGTCTTCCCCTTTCCCATTTGCCTTACCTATTCATTGCAAAGTATTTTTCTCTATCTTCTATGAGGAGCTCCCTGGGACAAGGAAACTGGCACTCTGCTGATACGTATATAGAGTCCTAGGTGCCAGTGTGGTAGGCACATCCCTGGAACAGAATCACAAGGAGGATTTACTTCGGTTCAGTGTGACACCTCTAACAAAAAGGCACTAGTAGTGGCATGCTTTCTGTCCATGTCATCATGGTAGATTGAAGAGTAGGAAACAAGAGAATAGCCTGAGCCTGTAAGACTATACATGTTATCTTGCAGTCTCCTGGGGATATACGTATCCAGATATCAGAACAAATTTCTGAGTCTTTACAAGCTAGCTTGCTGTGTGCTTCTTTTGGATGCAATTTCTACTGTCAGTTTATATATTGAAATCAGCAGGCTAATTTACAAACACATTGCCAGCTCAGATAGGTGCCTGCAGCCTTTGTGCCAAGTGATTTTAATCTGATTAAACCTCTCAAATTCTGCCCTCTTTCTTCACAGAGCAGCCTCGTACCGAATCTGAGTGGGAGAACAGCTTCACTCTGAAAATGTTTCTTTTTCAGTTTGTCAACCTGAACAGCTCTACCTTTTATATAGCGTTCTTCCTTGGAAGGTAGGATTGATATCTTTATCCTCATGCTCAAAAAATAACTAGAGAGGAGAAAAAAAATTGTCTGTAATGAAACAAAATGGGACCATATTATTACACATCTTGAAATGCAAATTTCTTACTAGCATAGTGGGACAAATTACAGTTTTATTTTCCTTTCAAAAGCCCAGAAACAGACATGTAGTTTTCATTTCCTCACACCATATTGACGTAATGCTAACTCTAAATTTCACTACTGGGAACTGATGCTGCCCCCAGTAATGTGCATGCAGGTCACTTTGCTCTGTCTTCATTTGTGTAATTTGTACAGTTAAGTAAATAATTTAACACTATGTCTTTTTCTTTCTGAGTACTGAATTCTTTGCTGCTTTTATTATGAGATTTGAACTGTTAGCAGTGAATTAGGAGCCATCGGATTTTTTTCTGTGTAAGATGAAATATATATGTGTGTGTGTATATATATATATATATATTTGTATGTCTCTTCCTGCAAGTCTTCTAAAAGCAAAAGAAAGGCCTTTCAGTAGAGATGGATTATCCATCAGTATGGACTATTGGCATCTGGGAAGTTGTGGGAATCGTTCAAGGAGGAAACATGGGAGAATAGTAAGAAAATTATTTTTTCCTAGGGAAAACTAACATTTACACTGATTTCACAGAAAGGCAGATACCACAACCTGGGTAAGGAAATGGACTGGCCATTGAAAGCCATTTTTCAAACAGACATAAGCGGTTTTATTCAGATTTCCTCTCTGCTCTGTGTATGCCCAACATCAAACAGTACAGTACTTGGTATTCACCTAAAACTGGAAGCAAAAAGATGCTTAGCCCTTCATGTGAATTACTCCAGGAATCCCCAAATATTTTTCTGTGCAACATCTTTTATAGTTAATCATGCTGAGGTGACATTAGATTAAAACAACAGTGTGAACTTCTACTGCTGTGAGCAGACTGTTCATACAACATCACTGATATATATTTGTGTGTTAAAGATTTACAGGACACCCTGGTGCCTACCTAAGGCTGATAAACCGGTGGAGACTGGAAGAGGTGGGTGCTTGCTAACTCTTGTGCTGCTGAAACAAGCTACGTACTGATTTGATACTACTCTGATTGCAGTAAATGCAAGCAGAGGCAGACACATAACTCTGTCTAGGTATTTTTGAGTGTGCTATTGGGTTTTCAGTTGCTTTCTAACTCCACACTACTGACACTACCACCTGCTACAAAAAAAAATCTGTATATTGATATATATGCCCTTTCAATGCTAGCAGTTTCAGTCTGTGCATCACATTTGTATAGTTTAGCCTTTACTTACATTTTTATGTTGGAAATGTTTCATCCTTGAAAAGAATCAAAGTCAGATATGAATCTGACAACTTTTTGCTTCTGAAAAATTCTTTCCTCTCAGCTTTTCTAGCCTTGCTGACTAAGGAGCTAAAATAATAAAATAATAATTTAAAACCCAGACAGATGAAATATACTTGAAAATTGACAAAATAACTGAACAAAGTTCCCAGAAGAGCTACTGGCATAATGTTGGATGTCTATAAAAGCAGATGAAATTGGAGAGGAGTGGGGGATTGGTTTTGCAATTCAAGTACCAATCCCATTTTTTTGGCAAATACATTCAGAATTCAAAAACCAGTTACTGGAGGTGAACAGCAGCAGTTTCTGTATCAGTCATGTAGCCTTCAGTGCTGCTGTTTGCACAGTCAAATACTGTCGTTTCTTTCCTGCTTTGCAGATGAATAATGGAAACAATTTTGCAAATACATGACAAATGGCAAGTGGAAAATGCAGGTCTTTACACTGCCAACATGAATTTACAAACACTTCCAGATATGTAAATATTTTTGTTGACAGAGGTCATCCAAACACTAGCAAAAAATGAATAATTTGAAAAGGCTGTCCTAATTTTGAAGTACTGAATTCTGTACATTCAAGGAAAAAATGATAAATGGGTGGACAGACTGAATATGCCTCCAAAGTCTGAGAGGGACCAAGCTGACCTAGCAGCTTGCTGCTGCAAAAAGAGGACGGTTCTGCTCTGCCTTTGAGCTTTCCCCCAGAAGTTTGCTCCTTCGTCTTCCTCTGCACTGGCTCTGGTGCTTGTCCAACCCTGTGAGGAGCCTATTCAGTTCCCTGTACCAGCAGGAAACTCTTCCTTTTTCTGGTTAAATCATTCTTCAGATGAGTTACTGGGCTGAATCAGCTCACAGAGGGATCAGAGAACAGGGGAAGAACGTCACTTGGAGGAGCAAAGGGAGGAAGGAAGAATCAAGTCTGGGAGTAAAGTGCAGTAGCGAGACGTTATGAGTTGGGTCAATTGCTGGTGGAACCTACTATTAGTAGTCCTTACTATTTTGCCTTTCTCCGAGCAAAAAAATAATGTCTAATAAAAGACATTTCTAATAAAAAAGCCTCAACTTTATCAACCATATCCATGCAAGGTCTTATTAGGAACAGACTTTAGAATATAATGCCTAGATATCCCTACAACAGCCCTCTCTTCACCTGTTGGATGAAGACAAGTGTAAGACATTTAATAACATGGTATAGCCGAGTCCAGTGTCCCTGGGTATATTCAGACCACAATGTGCATAGCACATTAGTGGTGTTGTGGCTGTAAAATCACTGCTACTTCATTAGTACTTCACCTACCTCTCTTAGGCTATATTTGCCTGTGTCACGATTCCTAAAAATAGAAGGATGATGATTTAATAATAATGCTAGTGAAGTTAATTAAAAAAATCTGTGTGCTACCCTGTTAATCTAAAGAGAAACTGAATGAGGTCAGCAGAAACCTCAGCAGGGACACTGACTGTGAGGACTGTATAATGCAGTATATATTAGAAATTCATATTGCATTTTGTTACAGGTCATAACTAATGTCAAGTTTTTCTCCCTAAAAAATAAAGAGAAATAGTTCCAGTTCTATAACAGTAACCTGTTTCACTTATCCATAATACCAAGGATTTAACAATAAAACTTAGACTCCACTGTTTGGATCTGCAAAGTCAATTATGCAAAATGCTGTTTGAGGGCAGAAAGTTTGGGGCACTGTTTTGTTTCTTCTTTGTGGCATCACCTACATTTTTACTAGCTGAGCATCCCTCCCCAGACCAGCACCACTTCTTCAAGGCCTGGAGCCATGGCTAAAACAAATAAGCACTCAGCAAGAGAGAGCTTGAGAACTGCTGTTTGACAGAGATTTTTAGTTCTTCGAGAAGAGAATAGCTTCCTGGGTCCACTCAGTCATATACATTATGAATACTCAATGAACAGTATTAGGACTATCCTCTAGGCATAAACTCTTTGCATGTGCAACCAGGAGGAATTTTTGCTTCATTTTTTTGGCTTGAGGCATAGTCAGACTCCCTAAAAACTATTGTAATCACTGGAGACACTTGGTAGCCTTTGCCTCTCTCCTACCCACAGTTGCACAACATATTAGCAGTATTAGTCTGAAAACTACATTAGTTTCAGCTGATTCTGTCTCTTGCAGAGAATTAGATGATAGGCTTAAAGAGCTTATGGTATGATACAGTTTCATATGCTCCCATGAGTTCATATTTTAAAAAACATTAAAGAGAACATCATTTAATTTCCTTTAAGAAAACAATCTAGTATCAATTTATGCTCTTTAAGAAATGCTTAAAACTGAGCATTATTTCCACTTCACTTTTTTTTTTTTCTCTCTGTAGTGCCACCCTAGTGGATGCCTTATTGATCTCTGTATGCAAATGGGTATTATAATGGTGCTAAAGCAGACTTGGAATAATTTCATGGAACTGGGCTACCCGTAAGTAAACATAATGACTATGCTTTTGTAGGTCACAGAAGAATACTGAGTTTACTGTTTCTTTATGACCAGTTACATAAAAGCAAGGTACAGTAGCCATTACAATAGAAAATTTCCCCTAAGATAGAGAGCTCTTAAGTCAGATTTCCAGACATGTAGAGGTAGCTGGTGTTGTGTTTTTTTTACGTTGGACATAGTTTGCAAAAATGAAAGTGTACTATAGATATTAACAAATAAATAATATGTGGGAGGTACTTGGTTCCATTAAATTGTATTCCCTGTTTTAAAACTCCTTAAAAATTACTGTAGAACCACTGTATTCCTTGCACAGGAAATATGTATCATTTTTTATCTATACCGGGAAGTTCTAAATTGGATTTCTCTTTGCTGTGTGATAAAAGATGCCTGAAAGGGCAGGTATAAGCTGGAAAAAATGCACTGCTGGCATATTCACTCTCAGAGGTAGAAAAATGTACTGACTGGTATGTAGACAAATTCCCTGGTGATCTGCTGGGTATTGTGGAGCTGTGCCCTAGCTAAAAAGGTTGACAGTTATTCATGTTCTATTGGTTCATTTCTTATTGATTAGTATTTAATAAGCATGATTAATAGAGACAATTGATGCTAGAGACAGTGTGGCAGGTCATCAAGGGAAATTAGCAAGTGTGAAAACATAAGAGAGAGTTGACATTGTCAGAAAGTTTGCCCTTGCAAAGTTCTGCAGTTCGGAGGGATTTGTTTGGCTGCAGGATCCGCAGCAGAGCTAGTGCAGAGGTTGGTCCCTGAACTGCAGAACGTGTCACAGCAGAGGTTTCAGGCAGCCTCAGCGGTGATCACATCCAGCCATAATGAGAATGGAGTGAATGATTTAAATGCACAGAGTAATGGGCAATCAAGGTACTCAACATTCACTGTTCATCTCTCTTCCCGGCTCAGTGCCTAGCGCTTCTCACCAGGATTTTGCAGCTGTTAGAGCTGGAGGAATTAGCTGGGGTGAGGAGGGGGGAACAGCAGCAGCAACATCGATCCGTCTCTTTCCACTCCCTGCCTCTTTTGTCGGTTTTCATTAGATCTTTCTGCTACCTATTAATAGGGATTTTGAAACCTAATAATGAGCACTGAAGAGGATTAAAGAAGGTGACAGAAGTAGATAAGACGAGGTTGTTTAAGAACAAGTGCTTTAAGAGGAATAAACTGCTTCAAGTAAAGTCAGTCCCTTCACTTTAGAGTCACAACACTAATCACACAATCACAACAATGTGAGAAGCTTAAACTTATTCTGTTGGGAGATGTATTTGCTCTCCAGCCCTTTCACACCACCTCTCTAGCCCTGAAATGCTGCAGGCAAGCACGTTTCCTTTTTGTGTGAAAAAACACAGTTACTTCTGCTAGGAGCATGATTGGAGCCAACACCACATGGACGGCCAGAGGATTTGAAGGCAACCCTGTAGTCTAGAACATCACTGCCCCTCCATGCATGTGCTGGCTACTGCCTGCCAAGTCCCGGCCAGTGCCAGCACTGTGCCACTCCAAAGCTGACAGTGGGAAGGACTTCCCCATAAGATAGCCCTAGGAGAGGAGCCACAGCAGGCTGTTGTGGAGAGTGCTGTTTTGCATTGTTTCAGGGTGGCAGTCCAGCCCTGGTGCCAATGTGTGCTCGCGCAGGGACCGTGGAGGCACACAGCGGGAGTCAGCACTGCTGCCCAGGGCTCCAGGTCTTCTTTAGCAACAGGAACCCCAGAGCCTGCTGTCGCATCTGGCGCTGATATGTGATGCTGACTTGTATTTTTAAATTTCTGCCTGAAATTTAACAGCTAGGTTTCAAAGGTATCAAAGAGAGGCCCTAAGGTCTATGTGCTAGAGCCTTTATTGTTTCATGGTTACGTAAGTTCATACAAATGCTGGCATGTCAGTGTGGTGCTTCTGCTGTATACAAACACCACCTCAAGACCTTTGAAAGTGTCTGCCAGTTCTCTCCTGCACTGTATCTCCATTTGCAATAACTAGGAAACAAAGTATAAATTATTGCTTCATATGGAGGTGGGAAACTGCAATTTTGAGTTGATATTATTCTTGGAAGAAGAACACATATCAATATTAAAACCTCGTTACATTACATTGCTTATATTTTACTCAAATATAAATCAGAAAAAGACATTTCTTTGAATTTTACTGTCAGTCTTCAATAGTAGTAACACTGATTATGGGCTTCTGCTCTCACAAAGTAGGAAATTAACTGGGATCCATCTCAGAGTATACGTCTCCCACACACCTCATCCCTCAATTTGCCTTTTTTGCAGGAATTCAGTACCTTCTTGTAGTCAGGATAGGAGAGGCAAAGCCCCATAATCATCAGTCACAACCATATCTCGTTCACAGGAATGGCCTTTTTAGCCTAAACACACATTGGTGACTGGCTGAATTATTTGGGTGAGTCAGCACCTTCTACCTTGCTGAGATGAAGGGGCCCACCACAATTTTGGAGAAAAGCTGTCATGTGTTGTTTTGCTTTCTATGCTAACTACAGCTCATGTCCTTTGTTAGCCAAACAAGTGCAATTCCTTGACCTGGAGAGGCAAAGGTGTTTACTTCGGATGTGGGCGCTCATTTCCATTCTGGCTCAGTGTCTCTCATGCTGCCCCTACACTTGCTGTTCTTCAGGAACAGCATGTTTCCTCTGTAGTCCAGTTCAGTTTCCCCCTTTGTGAGGCGGAGAGCTCTCTTACATCTGCCGTTGATCTCTTGGCCACCACGTGTTGTCAGTAGCCCACACACTTCTTTCTGCCCTTCGTTTCTCTGAATGTTTGGCTGCAGACACTGTAATTCAAGGTTGCTTCTTCCCTCCCAGGATTGCTCAGGGACTGTCACCCGCACACAGCGTAGAGCTGTGCAGAGATGCCAGCTCATGCACAGGAAGGGATCCAGCAGCAATAGAACTCTGGTTACTGGTTTCTCATTTAGAGCTTAACTATCTCCACACAACATTGCGTTCTGCCTTATAAACAGACCCTGAAGTGATCTGCCATTTTGTGTAGGCAAAAATAAGCTAAATAAGTAATAAAAAGATGTCAAAATCCCTTTTTCATTTTAATAACATTTAGGTCTGAATAACAGCCCACTAGCCTTAATATGTTTTCATACCTATTACACTGTGTCATCAGCCACATGTATTACTAATGCTCTGTTTTCCTGTGCATTAGAAAATGCATTTTGCAAGGTATGTTGTGCACATTTAGCCACTTCCAGTTTAGTGATGAATAGCCAATAATGTTCTTTACTTTGTTCTTTAATTTATTTGAAAATGTAGGCTAATTCAAAACTGGTGGACCAGGAGAAAACTACGGCAAGAGTATGGCACACAGAGAAAAACAAGCTTCCCACAGTGGGAAAAGGACTACAATCTGCAGCCTATGAATGCTTATGGACTCTTTGATGAATACCTAGAAATGAGTATGGCACTGACCTTAATTCTCTCTCTTGCACTAGATTTTAATGGTATTGCTTTTTTGTTGATGTGGGCTGGTGTACTCTTTTAACTATTGCTATATGAAGCTAAAGAGGTTGCAAAATGGTTCTGATTCTCACAAGTCAGGGGAGGAATGGGAGTGAGTTTCTAAGAACCAAACCAAATCAAATCAATGCAGCTAACCACACTGCTGCTGGTTTGCTAACCCCACATTTATGAAATGCTTCCGATTCTGGCTTTATATGGGGAAGGTTGTTTTCTAAATAGCAGCCTATCACTTCACCTGTATATGTTTCTGAAGAACTTTGCTGGGTTTTGCTCAAGGATGCTCCCTTGGGCTTCTATTTTAAACTGCGTGAAACATACCTGTATGCTTGTTTATGTTTAAAATTCACCATCATTTACTGCCTCATGTTTACAAAGTAGCTTGCTGTCAAAAGGCATTGCTTTATCCAGAGGAGAGGAGAGGATAACTGCTCTTACAAATGTTAAAGAACGAAAAACTTTTGCCCTATGTGACTGAACTGTGTATATCGTGAAATTTTTTTCTTTTCTCCCTCACACAATTCTTTTCAAATTAATGGCAAATTTAGGAGTCTGAAGACCTGCCTCTAGAAACTTACATAATGTTTCAAACTGCTGCCCACCTGTACTGTAAGCCCTAATCTTTGCAAGTATTGAGAGATCCTAGTTGATGCTGGAGTAAAAATGTCAATTTCTAAAAGCACAGATTGTCCACCTCCAAACTTCTCTCCAAATTACAAAATCTAGATGTTGCAGTCCATCCTGATGATAGATGTGCATTTTTTCTGGTCATCCTCACTCTGAATTTTTAGCAAGGAAGCTCTGCACAGTAGTCACAAGATTGTTTTATAGTACAGCATAATAAGGAATGTTTGTATGTGTGATACTTCAGTATCTTAGACCTTGGAATTAGAGCTCAACAGTTATACTGTGACCTTTCCCGTTCTTTCCTAGTTCTTCAGTTTGGCTTCACAACCATTTTTGTGGCAGCTTTTCCACTGGCACCACTTCTGGCCTTACTTAACAATATTATTGAAATTCGGCTTGATGCATACAAATTTGTCACCCAGTGGAGAAGACCTTTAGCTTCAAGAGCCAAAGATATAGGTGAGTTCTTTGTTATGCGTGTGTGTTATTTTTAGGGCAAAATACTGACCACTTCAAGTGAGAGCAGGTTAAGGAATTTCCAGTCATCTTCTGCATTAATAACATGCAATTTTATTGTTCCAAAAAGCTTCAAACATCTGATGCCAGTCTATTTATGCAATTAAAATTGGAAAAATTTCTGTTAATGGTTTTCTGGGTGATTTAACAGCCAAGATGTTTTAATGAAGTGATCGGTGTTCTCTGCAGGTTTTTTTCTTGTGGCAGACACATTGTGTGAACACTTGCCACTGCTCCGTTTGAATATAATAATCAGGGAGACCAGCAGAAACGTCAAAGTCAAATTAAAGAAGCCACCATTTAATAAGGGCACTGTGTGTTTTCTATTTACCTGGCCAAAAAAAAGCTCCCCTGTGACTCAGTGGCTATGTCCACTAGGTCCCTAGATGCATGAGACAGGATGGGTCTAGATCCCAAGAGACGACTTGTTGTCAGTGAGGAATGCCTACATTGCTCAACATAGGGTTCACATAACTTTGAGGTCACTCAGCCACACACTGCTGCAAGGGCTCTCTGGACACATATTGATTATAAATCTCCTCCATCCTTGCAGTGTGCAAAAGCAGAACACTTTTTGTAAGGACGCTATAAGACAAACTTATCTGCCCAGTGCTGAATCCCTGGTCTTTGGAGTGGTAAACAGGATACCTCGCTGCCCATCTGCACTGCAAAAAAGAGTAGTCCTCACCATGAAATAGCAGAATCCCAGGCTTTCTGCTGTCAGAGTGCTCTACCATGTACCTCAAATCTATGTCTGAGTAAAGCCTTGTGTGTGAACAGTGTGCCTCTCTGAGGAGTTTAGGTACAAGCCTGGACACCAGCCAGTACACAGCATACACAGCAGACGATTTCTGAAAAGACAGTTATATAATTTAAATAATAAAAGCATAGAAAAATGGTTTGGGTTTTTGTTTTTAAGGCAGATTCGGGTATTATTTCTGAAAATGAGTTGCATTTGGTCCCTATTCAGAAATGTTTTTAGGGATAGCATGATGCCTCATTAAAATCGATGGGTGTGCCTAACCTGCCTTTGGTGTATTTCTTGCTGATGGTCCTCATGATCAGAGTTGCTGTATGTCTGTACCACAAGATCTGTCAGGCAGTTAAAATTGAGCCCAAAAGCCCAGGTGATGCCTGGGGGCCACGTGTCATTATTTAGCATTAGCACGCCATGAAGATTTTGATGCAGAGAGGTATGTGCTGACCAGCTGTATACAAGTTACATACAAGGCCTCTGTGGCCTGCAGATCATGAATTACATATATTCATAATAGACACAACGTGTGAACATATGCCACTGCAGGCCCTCCTCAAAGGCTGGATAGCCATCATTATAAGCAAGGAGACTTACTGCATTTCTTTAAACTGTCCACATGGTTATGGGGTTTGCTGGAGCAAAAACCTTCATGAGCATTTTTGCTGGCTTCATTGAGATAATTTGCAGGATAAACAAAATTTCCACCCAGTGGGAACATAAATCTGGTCCACTGAGGTCCCGCTGTTCAATAGGAAAAATAATTTTTAGTCAGCGACTCTGACAGAAACTACATAGAAAGGTTTTGGGTGGTGGGACAAGTGCTTCAGAGCATGCAGTATCTGGAGTATTTTGGTCCTTGTTTTTCCTGGAGCTAACAGACTCTCCTTATTGTACAGGAATCTGGTACGGGATTCTGGAAGGCATTGGGATTCTTTCTGTTATCACAAATGCATTTGTTATAGCTGTGACATCAGATTTCATCCCTCGACTTGTTTATGCTTACAAATATGGACCTTGTGCAGGCCAAGGAGAAGCTGGACAAAAGTAAGCTTTTATTTGGGAAAACAGTTGTGCATGAAAATCTCTTCCTGCTTGAATAGATACGACAGTACTGTCTGTGTATGTACTGATTCCTCTAACCCAAATTTATTGCTTGTGCTTAGGTAGCAGATATCAGCCACAGATATTGACGCTTTGCATATTCATAGAGTGGCTTGCTGAGTGACTGTAATCTATGATGTTAATTCAAGGAAAACATGGCAGAACTGTTACAGAAAATTGGTATGTCTAATAGTATGCTGCACAAGCTGCATTTTCTGGCTGGTGTGCATGGATATAGTCCTCTTTTCATTCTGAAGCTATGCAGATATTTATCAGCTATGGATTTAATCAGCATTTTAAACTTATTCATTAAGCTGTATTTCATGTATTCAGTAGGCATTGTTCCAAAAAGTAGTGTCTAACAAGATGAAGCAATTCCCGACTAATACATCAAGATATACTTAAAGAGCAAAGTAATTTTCTTTCTTCTAAAACTAGAGTCCTTAGACTACATCTTTCAGGAGACATTTGTGAACTGAACCCCTGCTGCCTAAGTGGATTTTCTTTCAGTATTGGTAAACACTGAGATTACATTAGTGTGTGCACACTACCAGCAAGTATGAGTACAGCTGCTACATGGCAACTTGTAGAATCTAGGCTGTTGGACAGGGGGAAGGTCACTGAATCCAGCTGAACACAAATGGACACAGTTTGCAAATGATCTCTTAGCAGCTCCATTAGTAAGAACACGCTGTTCAAAGAAATACAAGCTGAACAGGAGACAGTATTACAGAGCTTACATTCTGCTATTGGGCACATGGCAGTTTGATTTTTCTTCGTTGCTATAGAAAGTGGCTTCTTCTGTTGCTGCTTTTTTTGCCATCTTTTGGTTGTCAATACTGTTTAATTGCACTGACAGATGAAGAGCAGCTGGTGTGGCAGTTCCTGATTAGCAATGCTCCTAACTTGCTGTCCTGTGAGAAGTCTGGCATTTTAGTAGGTGTCTGGGGAAATGTTCCATTTATTTTCATGAAGAGTTAAAGTCCCTTTGCTGGTAAAGTGTTTGGGCTGGTGCCAGTTGTTGCTGAGAATGTGCCTCTGCTTGTGCTATGACGAAGATCCGTAGGACACTGAGGCACTGTCAGCAATTTTCCTTGCTACTGATTTTCTCAGGGCCACTGTGCATGAAAAAGACAATGCCTTTAGAAATTTGATTTTTGTAAGGAATCAAAACTATTTATGTCATCATTCTGGATATTGTTATTCATAACTGCTGTTACAAAAGCAGGAAGCTATTAAAAATCCACGGAAATATTGAATTTTCTCAAATTAAGGAGTCAAGAACACCTGCTATTAACTAACTTACATGAGAGAGGTTCTCTTTTCTTTCCCAAAACATCTGTAGCTATTAGATCCGTATAACACACAGCAATACTAGAACAATATTGAGATTTAATTAAGTTCCAAATCCAATCAGTATGGAGATTTTGAGTCAAAGCTAGATGGTACTTAAATGTAATGTCTCAAAGGTTTTAAAATCCATAGTTAAAAAAAAAGTCAACTCTAACTGTACAGAAAATGATATAATGGAGAATTTCTTACAGCTTTTTGAACCTCTGACAAAAGAACCAGAAATAATAACTCAGATTTAAGCTTTCTGGTTTGATAGTGCTGAATTTTAATGATAACAATATTAAAACAAATCCACCAGATCAAGCCAAAGTGGATTTTTAAAGATCTATGTAGATCACCCAAGACTGTTGGATACCTGCAGCAGTTCTTGGCAGGACAAAATTGATTTTCAAATATTCTTTTAAAAGCAATTTTCACACCTCAGTTGCCTGACCTAGAATTCCTCATTTCAGATACTTGTCTAAATAACTGTAGAATTGTTCTTGAAATCAAAGCACTATTATAGCAGATCTGGTTCAATGGAGGTGTAAGTATCACTTTCTTTTACTGTCTTAAACATCCCTGTGGGTCAGAACTGCCTGGCAAAACTGTCCCAACAGGGGTATTTAGAAGCTATCTTTATGGTAGCTAAACTTGTTCATTGATTACAGCTTTTTGAGAGAATTAACTGTGTTTTATGCAGTAATTATACTCATCTTTTGGGTTCTAATACAGTACTTAAAGTCAGTATGCAGTACATCATGCAGAACAGTTCAGTGGATGGCTAAGATTGTACTTGACCTCTTGCTGTGTTACAAAATATGTTTTAAATATCTTTCTGATTAGCTCAGTTCAGCATATAGGTTAAGTGAATGAAGATAGGTTGGTTCAATCCTTCCTTTTTCCTGACTCAAAGTCTGGCAACCTTTTATAATTCTGTCAATGGTCTCTAAGTTTAGATTTGAAGATGATTTGGGTCAAATACATCAAGAACAGTGGGACAGCGCTGAAAACAGATGGCCACGGTGGTGATGTGGCTGCTTATTCTAGTTTTTACTAGCTGCAGTCTTTTCTTCTCAGCTGGTTGGAGAATTTGACACATTCTCAGTCCCACTGCTCTGCAGCACGCTGAGCAGTGTGTGTAGACTTACATGTGCTTGAGCAGCGCAGAGTGAAAAGCACAATATACATGCCAGATCTCTCCTCAGCACCATTAATACCAAATTTGAGCCTTCTTGTGATTCCTACAACCCTTTGTCAGGCAATGTATGTTCTCCTACTCAGTGTTCTCCAAACTCTGCCTAACCCTCCAAGTGCTCAGCCACCCTGGGATTTCTTAATACTGAGTTTCTCTGATTAACTGGACATTTTGTTAAAAAAAAAAAAAAAAAGTTTTATTTCCCTTAGCTGTTTTAGGTGTATTGCCTTTCCGTTTAACTTAATGCCTGTTTGTGCTTGTACCATGAGGGTGACAGTGGAAATATTCTAATTATCTTCCTAGTGCCACTCATTATTTTCTCTAATTCTCTTCTTTTCAAAGGTAACCAGCCCCAGTCTTCACCATTATCTTCACCAATAAAAATCTTTCATTGCTTCACTTTTATTGTCTATCTGATCTACTTCAGCATTTCTTTTATATTGCCTCAGTATCCCTTTCAAATATTAATAAGCATCACAGTTAAACTGCAGATTTCATGAAGCCCAGAGAACATCCTCCTGGGTGCAACAGTTAATGGAAGAACCTTTCTGTGTCCTGACTAAAGGATTTTTTTTCCCCTCTAGGTGTATGGTTGGCTATGTTAATGCCAGTTTATCAGTATTTCTGGTGTCTGACTTTGAAAACCGTTCAGAGCCTACATCAAATGGAAGTGAATTCTCTGGTTCACCATTAAAATATTGTAGGTAAGTATCTGATCAAAATACCTCTCTGCTTTAAGACATTTCAAGGGAGAAACATCATGATAAATTTTGGGTTGGAACTGTTTTTCAGACCTTAAAAAACATTAATGGAAAAAATTAAACGTGCTATTTAAGGACACACTTGCAGTACTTCTTGGTTGTTATCTGCATGATTCCTTCCTTAGATGCAGGAGAAGCTGAAAAGTGGATATCTGGCAGATGTTCCTAATATAGGATTTGTATGGTGTTATGGCTTGAATCAGATGCAACCGTCATGAGAAATACGATATCAAAGGGCCAATAATGGGTGACTGATTGCTTTATATCAGTGAGATAAAGTTGTAATCAAATTTTATCATAACCCGTACACAAGGAAGTCACCTTAAGGTTGCGTAGAAGTGACCGCATTGAGTTATTTCACAGGTCTGTCTGGCATAAACAGGGTCTGTCCTAAGCTATCTTTACAAAACATCAAATCTAGCATTTCCTAACAGCTGAATGGTTAACATGTTTATGTCATTGCTTACAGGTGTAATTATTAGTAATAATCATGTGCTTCTGGTTTGAATCAGAATAAAATGAGCAGTTAATCATCTTTGTGTCTTTGTCATTAGCTAGCAGACTGGGGAAACGGCAGTCTGAGACTAGCCTGTGACGAGAGACTTGCAGCTGATTGATTTTAATGGTCCAGAGAATCAAGGTCTTAAATAGAGTCTCAGGCAAAAATAGCAAATGACAAATACGGTTGCCATTTTTCTATGGCAATACTAGTTTACCAGCAAGAGTCCCAGTAGCTGCAGATACAGGTAGCTCCAGTATTTTTCACTGAGAAAAGTTAATATGTATTTTCATGAGTGCCTCAAGAAAAAAGATACTCTGTGATACAGCAAAAGTCACTGATACCTTCTGATATTGTGGCATTTTTATTAGTACTAATAAGTTCAAGTGGCCTGGGGGGGGCGTTAATGCTTTAATTTAAAGACTCTGTTGGAACTTATTTTGCAGAAAAACATTCCAGCGTTGAATCCATAGAAAACATGTTCTGTAGAGCAGAGATGCTTTCAGAATACTTCATTCCACATAGTTTGCCATGGCACCTTTTAATAATGTTTTTGGATTCTGATCATTTTCTTCCCCCTCTCTATTTATTCCCCAGCTTCAAGCACGAGGTTGCTGCTACTTAAAGCCGGTGGTAGAAAACCCATCAATAAATGCAAAAGTTGTCCCCTCAATATCCCATATATAGAATGCTATTAAAATTGGCACCATAAATCTCTAGAAGATAAATCTGTTCTTGGAGGGACAGTGAATTGTTATGTATATCTACCCTTGAAAGAAAGTGAATGTCTTACTTTCTTTAGCTGAGTTTATCAGCTACTTAACCCATCTAAATTCTGCTAAAACATCAGTCATTTTAATTGCATTTTAAGCCAGCTATTGATAGTGAGGTGAGGAAATATTATGTCCTGCTGTAGTGTAGGCACTTTTACAGTAAGGCAGTATGTCTGAACAAAAACCAGTGGCCGTATTCAGTTAACTTCTGCTCATCTAGAGCCCAGATAATGCTGTGCTATTCTGGTTGTTTATGAAAGGTTTCCCCATTTCTTCATGCGTAGTGCCTGGTTCCCAACATAGAGACATACTCTACTGACCTGGGACTTGGTCCAGGGGTTTCTGTTTTCAGGATGCTTAGGATATTGTAAAACATCTTAACCTATGAAGTCAGAGCACCATTTGCAGAAGGGCAGATCATCTCAATTTTAAGAACTTGTACCAGAGATAATGCAATTTGATAGGGGTTTGTTGCTGACTTAGACATTAAGACAGTTTATTTCATTTTGTGTAGCACCCTCTGCAATCTAAGGTGAACCTTCAGGGAGAAATGTATATTATCTCTCATAGAGATGAAATAACCATTTGTTTCTTTTGCTTATCTGAGTTTTCTTTAATTTCTTAAAACCAACTTAGAGATCAAGATTAAGTGTATTATTTACTATGTGATTTTCAGTATTTTTTATAATGAGTTTTCTGTCCCGTGTAGGAAACAGATTATGGAGAATACAATTTTCCACTACTTTTAAATTGTTTCTGCAATAGTATTTTGGAATTATCATATTGATAATAGAAATAGACTCCAGAATACATGGCTTTTCCTGATTCTTTATTTCTTAATGTAGTTTTGGAGTCTTCCTGGATGCAGCTTTCTCAATAGACATCTCTAGTTACTTTATGGAGACTAGAAGTCTTTCTTACACAGCCCTTAGCCTGCTGGGACATCAAGAGGTGCAGTTCTGGCTCCGCTAAAGTCAGGCTCAGTTCCTCTGGACTGCTGGTGGTTGGGCTTCAACCAGAGACTTCAGAAGAGCTACCCGTGCTTTATACTATGCTTTAGGGCCAGCTAATGGTCCAAAGGCCAGACAGAGACCTGAGGCAGTTTGAAATGGTCTTTGTGAATTCTCAGGGCTGTCAGGCTGACAAAACTGGGGACATTTATGGTTTCAAAATGAACTTGTGGTGGAAAAGAAAGCAACCCTCAAAACAGCAGAGCATCTCACCCTGCTCCACATTCTAAGAAGGTGCCTACAAGGCACACATTGCACTGCCAAGGGAGCCACTGTAGGGTGAAACTGCTGGTGCTGAGCACCCAATGGGCTCTGTATTTGCTTCAGCACTTTTGCTTTGTACAGGTGGTAGCCTGGTTCATTGCACTGCATTTCCATTAGCTGCTAGAGCATGAGGTGCACTCCTGGAGCACATCTCCTGGTAGGTTCCCCCCAAAGTAAATCCATTTGGATGCTCTGAGATGTGAACCAAAGCACTGCAATTGGAGGTGACCAGGAGATTTGATTCAAAAGCACGTGCCTGATCTGAAATAAAACACTAGCGTACGCCCAGCCTAAGAAACAAGCAGATGTTTTGGTAACTTCTACAGTCTAAATTGAGATCATTTTGGTGCAGAAAATGCAATAATCAAGAGCAACTGGGTTTTGGTTTTGTCTTCCTCATGGGCAGCAGGGCAGGAGCTTACTAACTGCAATACTTTGCTTGTCTTTCAGGTACAGGGACTACCGAGATCCTCCTCACTCCCCGGTGCCCTACGGCTACACGCTGCAGTTCTGGCATGTCCTGGCAGCACGGTTGGCTTTCATTATTGTATTTGAGGTCAGTGACCATTCAGGTGACAAGTCTATATAACAAAAACAACAAAATGAAACAAATTTCCATTCGAAGATTTTTCATTGGCCTGTTCCGTGATGCCAGCTGTTGAGCTTCTTGTGTTAGTTTCTGCTATTTGTATTGTGCTTTATATTCTCCTGTCTGTTTACTGAACAGTCACAGGTAGTTAGGTTTTAACAAACAGGGGAATGAAGCTATTTAAAAGCTATAACAGTGACATGCAAAGAGGGGAAAGAAATGATGCTTTTATTTACTTTCTGAGTTTTGGCATTAGTATCCTGTTTACGCTGGAAATCTATGTGGGGACTAGTGAGTGAGCAAGGAGGGAAGGAACGTGACAAGAAAGGATGAAATTTGAACAAGTGAAAAATGAAGATAGTTTAAGTTACAGTATTTATTCATTTAGCTTTTTTCTCTATTTTAAATACCATTCATTTCCACAGAATGATTAGCATCACAAAGCTGATGATGATAAAAAAGATTAAATACCTTTGCCAATGTTCATAATATTAGTACTTACTGTCAGTATCTCAGAAATCTTTAAAACAAACCAGAGAAAACCCAGCTTCACATGGCTGGTATTCCCATACTGATTTTGAAAGAGAGGGGAGGGTAGATAAAAAAGCTGTGATCATTTATGAAATAAAATGAAACTCATAAGGGCTAAATTTCAGGTGCCTGAATATTCTCTGTTTGAAACCAGGTGCTCAGCATGAACAGTTTGAGATGCCTTTTACACTGTGAAGAAGCTAAACAGGGAACAAACAATTTTTAACCACTCTTTACTCAATTCTCTTCTCTGAAATCATAGCAACAGGGCTTCCAACACAGATATGGAAGCTGTAATCACCATAAATTATTGGCATACTGTTCATGAACACATACTGCATTTCTGACTCATATTACTGTGTAAATTCATTCTGAACTGAGCTCTCAAAGCACCTCTTTTGGACAGAACATTTGAGCTTTTGAGTTAGAAGAAAAGTGAAGGGGAAACATTTTCTAGATTATTGCTTGCTTCAGGTTGTCTTGGTGGCTCAGCAGAAGTCCAAGGTCTGCAGTGAATTCCCCTGATTGTAATTTTCATCCCTTTCTAGATAAAGGTGGAATACGGCATCATAGGCTGGCATCTCCCCTTGCCCCATGCTGGGCTAACTAACTGGAGACCAGTCTTATGTAGATCAGCTCTTTTGTGATCTCTGCCATGCTCAAGGAAACATTAGGGCAAAGACAGAAAGATTTGACAGAGGCCTGATGGGCTTCATCTCTTCTTTGTTTCCTGAGCTGGCAGTACTGAGAGCCAGGGTGCCCTCCCTAAAAAGGACTACAAAAATGGCCTTGGCAGGTCAGCCTAAGGAGTTTTAAAATTGAAGAGAGCCTAGCTTTTTGACACACATAGGCACTTGGTATATAGGTCCTTGGAGGTCTTCAAAAGCCATCTGGACATGGTCCTGGGCAGCCTGCTTTAGGTGGCCCTGCCTGAGGAGGGGGGTTGGACCAGATGACCTCCAGAGGTCCCTTCCAACCTCAGCCATTCTGTAATTCTGTGTAAAGGCATCATGGAATAAGGACAAAGGTAACTGCAGAAAGACAAATCAGTCCTGCTGAAGTCTCAGTGTCCAGCCAAATTTGCAGCCTGTTGTGGAATAGCTTTTTGGATCTGCCCAGTGCTTGCACAAGAGATCTGACTTTGTTTTGCCCCAACCAAAGCCATAGGCTGGCTCGTAGCTGTCTCCCTCAGCAGGGACCACTCCTTTTATTGGCACTGCAAACCACTTCCTTAACTATCTCTATGAAATCATAAAGGTAATTTCAGCAGAAACAATCCCTGTCTTACGCTATGGAAAACACTAATAGATGTCTTGTGGTTGCTACAGCAGTTACAGTAGAAGATTGCCCTAAGGGGTAAGAGATTCGAGACAGGTTTTTTTTCACAAATTAAGTAACTACCTCAGCTCAGACATCCATTTGACACTGAGCAAGTGGGCATGGTTATTTCTGGCTATCTTGGCCTCCCTCAAAAACAAAAACAAAAACAAAAGTACTTCATATCACTGTAAAAGGAATTATTTGTCCAGGCTAAACTGTGAGTTCAGTGACAATGCTAAGACCGAAGAAACTTTTTTCTTTTTCTTTTTTTTTTTTAGATTTGGCAGACAAACAGCAGTTAAGGCATTGCAGGTTTTTTTCTCATGAGGGAAGAATACATGGGAAAATATGTAAAATATGTTACATTGTTGTTTCAGTGGCTTTCAAAAGAAGAGTTGTGGTTGGAGAAGAAGTACCTTTATTTCTCCAATCTGGAATGAATGTTCTTGCTGAGATGGAGGATTTTTGTTTCTCAGCACCTCCTCTCAAGTGGAGTGTGTAAATCTCCTAGCACCATCTTTGATCAATCAAAAGAGGACACTTGAACAGTCCTCCCCCATCACACTCAAGCTTTGCTGTGGCATGCCTAAAACATGAGGGACAAAAGTTTTCCTTGTTTTTAATTGGGATGTTTAGTAAATAGCAATATGACTTTGGATTAGAAATACAGAGTATAAATGAGAAAAAATGCTTTGTTTTGCCTGGGTAACTTGTTGCTCCCAATACTGATGCAAGAGTTTTCCAGCAACAGGAAAGCATTACGTGATTTGATCCTCCTCCTGCAGAGCAATCCACTAATACCAGTCCGTGCCCAGGCAACCTTACTGCAAAGCCTGACCTCAGGGGTTTGAACACACAGGTCACACAACAGTTTTGAGGCTTTGTTTGGACCCAGATGCTCTTGATCTTTGCTGAGATGCATAGTCCACTGACTTTGGCTGGAGTTTTTGTGGGGGGAAATCTTCATGATTTGTTTTCTTCAGATTTAGTATTACATTCAGTTCTTTCACAGCATCTTTGTGTGAATTGGAAGGAAAGGGTTTTCAGGAGGTACGGAAAGTACTTGTTTTCTTCTTAAGATTTTCATTCTACAACCTTTTTTTCTTTTCACAGCACCTTGTCTTTTGCATAAAGCACCTGATTTCCTACTTAATCCCAGATCTCCCAAAAGATCTGAGAGATCGGATGAGGAGAGAAAAATACCTGATTCAGGAAATGATGTATGAAGCAGAATTAGAACGTCTGCAGAAAGAACGGAAGGAAAGAAAGAAGAATGGGAAATCTTATCACAATGAGTGGCCATGATGGGGTGAGGAAGAAACTGCTTAAAAGAGGATAGGTATTCTGTTTATAAAAACAATCCTGGTTTTCTGCAGTGGAGAGTGCAGCGAAAGAGGAATAGTCAATCAGTGTTGTGCGCATTTAGTACATGTGTGCCCATGTTTAATATGGTGCATACTGTGATAAGTCTTTTGAAACTAGGGGTCTTACAAGGCTTAGTCTTCTCCAGAGCTAATGTTGGCATGAGCAGAACAGACCGCTGCATAAGTCTCTGCACTCTTTCCAGGAAGCTCCCAGGCATGACTTAAATTCCAGGCCCTGAACTTCAAAGCAGTTATATACCTAATAGTGCTTTAAAGAACGTAGTGATCTCATGGCTCTTCCTCATGACCGAGCTGCTACTTCATAGCCAGTGACTGCACATTAGCAACATGACAGTTATGTGTCCACATGTGTGGCCACCACCTGCAGCACATGAATGGCAATGATGCCCTCTCCCATGGTGGACTAAGTTGTGCTAGCTTGCATTTGCCATCAGTTAAGGTCACATATGGGGACAGTTTCCATAACTCAAACAATAACTAAGTATTTTTTAGGAGGATATGCTTGATCATGAGTCCAATCAGCTGGTCTAACAACTCTGAAAAATTTACGTGAGCAGAAGTGCTGGCAGATAGACAAGCATCCAAATGTGGCCAGAGGTAACTAACTGTAGGGTCATGTATTTGGAAATATTATTGTGAAAGGTTGGTAACAAGTTTTAAAGATTTGAACAGTGCCTTTTCAGCTATAGGACTGTCTGCTCCCTGAAGGAAACAAATCAGGCTAGGACATCTTGCCCAGAATTGCCCATGTAGTTGTATTACAAGACCACACCTCGGCTCCATCAGGAATTAGGGTGTATGATATACATAACAACAGACAGCCAGTGTCTTAAACACCTATCTGCCTAAGTGGAGAAAAAAAAAAAAAACAACAACACAGATGAACAAGGTCAGCAGAGAAAGAGAACACAGTCATCCAGAATCTCTGCTCTTGTAACTTTTTCTTTATTCCTCCTTCCATTATCTAAGGGGGGGAGTGGCAGGGAACAACCAGACTGTGGTAGTATGAAATGGCTTGAAATCCCTCATGCACAGCAATTCTACACAGGCTGTAGAATTAGATTTGGCTGAAATGGGCCACTGTCTATATCCTTTTGCAAATCATTTAGCATTAAGAAATTAAAGAATTTGCAGACCATTAGCCCCAAACGGTAGAGTTTTAACTCTGAAGACTGCAGAAGTGTTGGACAGAGCAACATGAAACAAAATGATGAGTGTTGTGAAAGCTCTGCTGCCTCTTGTCTCAAAGTGATAACACTGCAATTCTTGCAGAATGTGCAGTGGCATAATCAGCCACAACATGAAGAAGGAGGTTCAAAAGCCAAGACTGTCAGAAGACAGGTGGAAGCAAACATGTGTCTTGGTGATGATACAGCTAGATACAAAGTCCTGGAGCTGACCAATTCATTTAACCCTTTTCCAAATAACTGGAGCTCCATAAACAGTATACTTTCCTCAGAAATATTAAGGAATAGTGACCTTGTCAGTTTGAAGGGATTTAAGGAGGAAAATTCAGCAAGTTGTTTCTACAAGTTCCTCTAAAAAACATTAAATAGAAGGTCTAGAATTTGCCCTTCTGGACAGACCACACAGTGCAAGACCCTGTGGATGGATGCCTCAGACTCCACAAGACATCAGGACCATTTGCACCACGACCACATATTGCCAAATTAGATCTGTTAACATCTTTCCACTGCAGGGTAGAACTGTGCTATTTCTATGGGAAATAAAGTTTTAAGAAAAGGTAATATGGCTTGGTGGAAGAAAATGTTTGCATCCTGATCTCTGCAGCCACTGCCTGCCTACCCTTTGCTTCCTTGCAATAAGAAACTTCCTCCAGTAGTGACCATCATCCTACATGAAGAGGATAAATGCCACAGCAGCTCCCATTATCAGGTGCTCCAGGCCCAAGCCTGGAGTTCCCATGAGGCAGCATAGTCACTGAAGCAGTTTCGGGATGAATCTGTTCTCTGTTGACTTGTTGCCAAAATGAGTGAGGAAGACAATTAATGGTTATAGGGTATATACCTGCCTAATAAGCAAGTGAACTTGTTTGTTCATCTTTGCTTCAGCTCACAATAGCTGTGGACGCAGCCCATATGGACACTGCAGAAAAGGGGATATTCTGTCTCTGTAAATAGGGGGTGGGGGCTAGGCAATGCCATCCTTTGATACGCCCATGCCAGATGGGTTAGTATCTACCATCTACTGCCTACGGGTGTATATTGCACTTGCAATCTGGATACTCTCAGGCAGGATCACTGTGCAAAATCACATTCAGACCAAATGCACAAGAGCAATTGGATTAGATTGCATACCCTCTGTTTATTATCTAAAATAACAGATGACTAGCTTAGCAACTGTTTGCTAAGTAGTAAAATGAGTTGTGAGTCATGCATAAAATCAGTCTCACCCAAATGACTGTGAACCTTTGCAAACTCCTGCAGTAAGATAAAGCTTTGTCAGCACAGATCTCAGTAACTTCCCAGAACTGAGCCGAAATCTAGTAGAATATAAGCTGACTTCCCCTCTGGAGGAATCACAGCAATATAATGTGCCAAAACAAATAAATTGCATCAAAAATACAATATATAATAATTGCTTTTGATACGAGTTTTCAACATAGCTACTCTGTGATGAATTTTCATGAAACTACCTTGCTAGAGGTTGTGTCCTGTTCTGTTCGAACTGAGAACATGAGTTGGCTGTTTACCAAGCTTGTGTTGAGTATGATGCTGAAAGGGGCTCTGACCTCCCTGGCAGTTCCTGAGTACATTTCTGTCACTTAATGTTGACCAGTCAACCCACCGATGTTTCAGTGCTGCTGTTCTGCAGAATAGATTTCCCTTTAGTCCTTCAAAGCTATATAGCAGAACACTTAGGAAAGGCAACCCCTTTTTATTAATTTCATTAATTAGGAAAATATCATACAAACAATAGGCTAACAATAATAAATGGAATTTTTAATGGTCTCTAGATAGCACATTTTTGACATTCCCTTCTTTCTGATCTGATGATAGCTTTTTTTTTTTCTTTTAAAACCTCCAGGTGACAGTCCTATACGTTGTTTACTTATTCCAGCTCCACAAGAGCACTACCTTCCAAGGAATGAGAAAAAATGCAACCTCAATGCATGCCACAGACATTTTCCATAGCAAGCAGGACAGCACACATCAAAGGATTTACTGTGAAATCATCTTGCAATCAGCATACAATTGATCTCTATAGACCACTCTTGACAGCAAGCATGTACTTCATGAGCAGTTACACGCCGGTTTTTAAAACCAAGGAAAAAATTGTATATTGGGACTGTTTTTCAGCCTGTTTGCTACGTTTTTTGCATTCTGTCCCATGCTGGTTTTACAAATCTTAGAATAAATGTAAATGAACAACCTGGATACTTTGACAAAAGAAAAAGCCTAAGTATAGAACATCATCTGTGTTCGAGCCACCAAATACTACAACTGAAACCCTGTTTACAAATCAGTTCTTTCTTTATTTGAAATCTTTCTGAGAGGAGTTATGTTATTTGCCATATATATAATATATATATATAAAGTATATAGAGAGATTGTTTATTTGTAAATAGAAAAAATCCTATGGAGAAGAATGTCAAGTTTTCACACTTTAAAAAAAAATCATCAACATAAAGCCATGTTTAATGCTTGTATAATGTGACGCAATAAACTTTAAAATAAATTATGCATATGAAATATTTGCTGTTTGGCATTCATGAGTTTTTTTCTGTTTACCTTATTTGTTCAGACAGCAAACAGACCAGCTGAGCAGAAGCAAAAGTAAATGCAGACTACCTTCTCTCTGTGAATCCTTTGTGTATTTACATAGTCAAATATTGTTCCTGTTCTGTTTTTAGTTCACTTTTTAATGTTCCCACTTGTTTTCTCTCTTGACCCTACCAGGTGCTGCATGTAATTTGGACAGTGTGGAGTGCTCCCACTCCCATGTAATTAATCGGCTTGGCCATCCTTCGTTTCTTTGCTGGATGAGCTTTTACCTGAGAGAGATGAAGGATCAAGGTGCAGGAGTGTGATGCAAACCCTGAGAATTTTCTCATTGCTTTTACACAGGCAAGGTCCTGGCTCTGCATCCAACTAGCCAAGGACAGTATATAATCCCAGAGAAAATATTATTCAAAATTAATTGTTTTAATTAGTGATGCAAATTAAAGCAACAAGCATATAGAAAAGAGCAAAGCAGGAAGAAGTAACTTTCTAGCTCTTCAGCAATCATGGGAGGTTAGCTAACACGAAAAGGGGTAGTGGCCAGGGTCATCTGCAAAGTTTAAAAATGTTTGTCTCTTACAGCAAGGTATTTTCCCCAGTAAAAACTCATCTTGACGTGATTGTGGATCCACAGATATCATCTGGCCCAAGCTTTCACTTCATACCACAATTAGAGTTAAATGACTGGTCAATGCTCAAATAGTCACTTCAAGCAACAACTTACATGTTTTCTCTGTTTTAATAAATTATGTGAATTCAAAGTACTGAGAAAAAACCTTGTGACACTACATTTTTTCTTATCTATGATATCCGGAAAGATTAGTTTTCTCTCCAAAAACAGGAACAAAACAGGTAGGAGTCACAGGTCATCCAAGACAGTTTAAGGCAGTATCAATTACAGTGCAAACAGGGACCTCATCACGGAGTGGTGCAACAGAGGCCGTACTGATGCTGTTTAATAAAATGGTGATCAGTCACCCTCAGGAGGAGCACGTTCAGATGGGAAGTTCAGCATGTGGGTTGGGAGTGCTGTAGCCATACCAGGAGGCACATAGGCCAAGGGCTTGCAATAGGCCTGTTCTGTCCATGGCTTACCATGTGCCACTAAGCAGAGGCACACAGAGAGACACCAGTCCTCTTCACTGCATTTTGGCTCTCTGAAGCAGAGTGGATACCAGTACTTGCCCTTCATCAGATCTGTGGGCCAAAAGTACCTGATAACTACAAATTATTATACTCCAAGGCTCAAAAACTATTCTGCAGCAGTATTAGTTTCTGTCATGAAGACAAGGCACAAGGCTGGATGGGCTCCACTTATCATCTGAGGGTTGGGAAGCATAGCCAGCTCATTCACTCAGTGGGCTAGTTGTCTCAGAGAGGCAAGGACAGTCCCAGAACAGAGGCCCCTGTCCTGAATCCCAGAAGACATGGGATTCAGCATGCTATCAATCATCTCAGATCTTAGATATCGGGACACAAGACATAACACCTGGGATTTATCCTGCTTACTCACAGACCTTCTGCACAGTGGCTTGAGGCACTTACCTGGTCACAGTGCTGCAGCAGAGGAATGGGGGAGACAAGGGGCTGGCCCTAAATTCTGCATTGGACTGTGCAAGCCCATGCTTCAGGAGGGGAAGCCTGCCTTCATCACATAGTTTTGCACTGGGTTAGCTGATGGAGATGTGCTCCTGGTGGCTATCCATGCAGGGTCTATCTGGACTGTACTCCTCTAGGAGACATCTGCTCCTATTTTTTTTTCCTAATGCTTTCTGATCCTGTCAGTTCATATCATGCAGAAAATCATCAAATGCCCACTGTCACTGGGGCATAGAATAGATTAAGCATTAAAAAGCCCAAATCAGCATAGATAAACTAGCACTGTCTCAAACCCCAAGTTACAGCAACTCAGCACATGGCACAACCGCAGCATAACTTCTAGAAAGTGTTTAAGACTCACAGTCGCTGTTTGATTTGAGTCTCAAGCACGACTGCTTTATAAGCTTCACAGCTTGGCTTTCCTGCAATGACTTTTATTTTCCAACTTGATTCCATTGCTGTAGAGAAGTTTTAAACACCTATGTATAGCTGTAGCAGAAAGTCTGCCCTACAAAAACAACACAGTTGGTCAAACAGTCTGTTCCCTGCTGTAGCAGAAAGCACATGGGATAAGGAAGCCATGGTGGTTTTTACCCTTCCAAACCAGAAGTAAACTAGATGGTCAAGGATAGATGTGCTGTTCAGCTCCTCTCAGCAGACCCACCAGAGGATGAGCCATCCCATGCCCTGCAGCCATGGAAGAGACTTCATCAAACCACAGCCTCCGCAATCCCTTCCCCACCCAGGCACTGCACAGGGGACTCTGCGCACCCGCCGAAACACACGATGTGCTCTGGCCTGACCAGGCCCAACCTTGCAAGTGAATCCCCAGAGTGACGACAGGGACTGCATGAACACAAATGGCTTCAGCTCACAGCTCCACACATAACAGCAGTGGCAACTGCAGGTGCAGCCTGCTCTCTTGTCCAGTACAGCAAAGAGGGCCCTCCTCTTCCATTAACATCTTTGCTACAGTACACCCAGCCCACTGCAAGAGTGGTCTTGGGCCAGCAGGTGGTTCTGCTATATGGCACTGAATAAAGAGCCCCGATAGCTCACTTTATCATGAGGGCCAGCTCTGTAAGGGCAAGGCAGGGCAGAAGAGCGAGGCAGGGAGTAAAGGGCAAGATATTACTGATGCTTGCTCCAAAGACACTCCTGTAGCTTCCAACAGGGAGCACAGGAGTAGATGCAGGTAACCAAAGAATGAGTGATTTAATTAAAGTAAATATATACGATAAAACCAGCAAAATAAATATGCTCTTGGGATCAGTTCTACAAAGCAACCAGATGGAGATAAGTACATCTCCTGCACTACTAAAAAAGGTCCACTGTTTCTTTCAATCTGATGTGCCCTGCAAAGATCCCACAATGATCTCCTCATACTTTCAATGACTTAAAAGTAAAAAAAAAAAAAAAAAAAAAAAAAAGAGAACAACAGTCATGTCTGGAGGAACAGTGCTCTTCACAAATAAAAAATTTACTCCACAAGTGAACTGAAGTTCAAAGCAGTTATTTTCCAGAAGGGTCAAGAATATCAGGCAAATATTTCACACTGAAACATCACCTTAAACCCTGTCACCAAGATCCACAGTGAGAGAGAACAAGAGCAGGAAAGACCTGATTCCTTTCTTGACTAATGTCAAGGTTGTGCAAGGGTGACAGTACCATGAAGCTCAGCAGACTCCTGCCTGTAACCCCGGCAGGACTGGTAACTGACCCAGCACAGGAATGTCAACAGTGCTTTACATGAACAAAAGTGTCCTCAAGGGCTGACATGGCCCCCTGTCATATATGAAGGCCATTGACTTTGTTCTTATCGCTTGCTACATCCATTTCGATGTGGCTGAAAGCAGGGTTGTCCATTCCTTCAGCTGCCATAGCAGATGTTTTCCAGCTCAACGCTACCACTTTCTCTGGCTAAAAAAGAAAAGACAAAAGCCATGCTGTGAAGTGGAAGAAACAGTCTTCCTCTTTTTGACCTGCAAGGAAGCAGAGTCAGGCCTGACTTACAGAAGGCCTTGCAGGAAAACATATGTCGGTTGCTGATAGAGCATAGTTACTCATTGCAATAGCTGGTATTTTTCTAGGGGTATGGAAAATTTCTTATTGCATAAGGTACTAGTTGTGTAAAATGTTCTTGTCACATAAAATGTTCTTGTCCTGCAAAGCATCTAAAGCATTTTTGGATGTGCAAAGTTTTAATTGCTGTTTTCATGTCTAGCGATCTGTCACCACCAGGTCCCTGAGCTATTGGCTCCCAACCCTTGGTGCTTGCCCCATCTTTGACATGAAAAGCAAATTAACATGCATCATTGCTTTGATGCTCCATCTTCACTAAACATAATGAGATGTTGCTGCTCTTCATGTGCAGAAAGTTGCTCAGTTGCCCCTGATTTATTCTCAGCTATTAACTTTCTGCACTAGTGGTGATGTCAACCACTTGCTACCCAGCTCCCAGCTGTATAACCAGGCAGACACTTGTTTCTGACCCATTTCTTTCTTTTTTTTTTTTCAAGACTTCAGAGATTAAATTCCCAGATGGTGAAAACAGATGTTGGTCCATTAAAGACTGAATGACAACACCTGGATAGCTGGTCTCCAGTCTTGACATGGGCAAATAACATGCAGTATTGTAAAAAGTCCCTCATTTCTCTGGTGTTCGTATGCAGCAGCTAAAGTACATGAGATAATACTAAAAGGAGTTATTTTCATGGGGGAGAAGCATTTTGCAAACTGGACCATCTCAACGATATGATCATTGCCCATACTACAGTTGTCAAAAAGCACTGAGCAAAACTGAGCTTGCATGTTCAGCATCCTGATGGCACTAACTGAGAGGTTATCTCTAATTTATTTTAAAAACTGTATTTCCCTTATGTTATCTTTTCTAAGGGATGTTATTTCCACTCTACCCAATAATTTCTCCCCTTTTCTTGTATCTTAGGGAGGGAGATAGGAAATAGATACACTCTCAAACACAGATACTTTCTCTCAAACAGTAGCCGATGTTGAAAAAAAAAAAAAAAGCAGAATTTAGAGAACACATTTACAAACAAAGGAAGCTTTGCTTAGTCCCATGCATGCCTTGGATCAGCTTCCAAGAGACTAGTGAGGGAGTATTTTGGCAGAAACCTGGAGAACAACTGTCCCTTGTCTCAGCTGCTGCTCTGTTGTTACTGAAGTCAAGCTGTGGCCAAACACAGCTTCCCTGCCTGCGCTAGCTGCTTTTCTCTCACCCGCCTTGTGCTCTGCTAATGCCTTAAAGCATCAGATGCTATTCATCCTGGTGGGAAAAGATAAGCCAGGGATTGCTTGCCTTTGTCTCCAGGAGGAGAGATTACTTTAAATCAGAGGATGCATAAATAACTACACTTACTGTCTCTGATTTAGACCGTGAGAAGTTGGAAAGGAAATCTTCTTTGGTCAGCAGGAATTTACGGTCTGTGTTCTGCTTCAGTCCTCCTACAAAATAGACAGGTTTCAATCAGCCAGGTTTCCACATGCGAATGATATGTCAGAGCCCAGCTATGGGCACCAAGCCAGGTGAGCAGCACAGTCATGCAGGAAAAGCCATCAAGCAGTCACAGGCTGGATGTTACTTTCTTAGGGATCATTTCTTTACAATGATGTATCCCCTGCATCTTTCAAAATATAAAATGATCCTCAGGCTCTACTTGAAATGCCTCTTTTTTGGAGTTTCCCAGATCCTCCTCACATTTCTGTATGGAAAATGTGTAAAATGCTGAGATAACCATCTGAGGGGGTGAGGGGTTAGTGGGATGTCTGCGCACTTTTAGGGCATGGAAGATGAACTACTCCTGTGTGGGAAAGTGTGTAGGAAAGAAAGGAGATGTAGGTGCTGGCAATTAGTTCTGTCACCTGAGGCAGGATCCTGGGATCTTGCTCCACAAAGACCAGGATGATGTTGAGTTGGTTCTCTGGAGTTTCTATTTCTTGGGCTCAGGACTTCTCATCTGGACTTCCTGAGTTACTCAGATTTTGCACTTTGTTTTCTGACTCAGTGGAGAGGCTTTCAGTGGAGTGGCTGTGGATGACCTGATCCCAGGCTAGTAAGAAGTGAAGTCTGTCTACAAGCATCACTGCCAGAGCTCAACCTTGACTTTTGCAGAGAGGAGCATGTCATTGAGGGAACTAAGGATAAGATGGAGAGAAAGAAGGAAGAAAAGGGAGCAAATCCTCTAGAAGTCTGCGAGGAAAAGGAAATGGTAGAAGTGTATCTTGTGCTTACTAGTTGCAAGGCACAAGGAAGGTAGTGGAAGCCAGTCTGTCTGCTGGGTTTGGAGTTTTGTAGTCCTGAAGAAAAATAGAGAATTCGTCTCTGAAGTAGTTATAGGTCTGAAATCTAACAGCAGCAAAGTCTGATGAGTGGTGTAGCAGGAATCTGGCCAGGCATAGTGGGGAGAGCTGTCAGAGCAGCTGCTCTTGTGCTGTCTGCCATGCACAATGCAGATGACCAGTGCAGTCTGCATCTCACCTAGCTGCAAGAGCGGAGAGGCCACAGGCTGGAACTGATGTCCCTGCTCTCACCCGTTGCTTTTATCCCTTGCACAAATACAACAGAGCAACTAAGAAGCTAGCACAGCCATGCACAGGGTCTACAGCTCTTAGTTATGTGCTTGGGGAATGTGGTGAAAAGCATGCACTGTACAGGTGCAGACAATAGCCCTTAAGTGCTCTGAACTCACTCAAAGTAAAACTGCTTTTGTCCTCGAGAAGAGCATGGGTGCATTTCCTTGCCTTGAGTTGCTGCCATGTCCGGGGACAGCCCCTAAACTTCAGACACTGCTGGGATGTAATAAAACAGGAAAGGCAGACGGGGGTTTTTGACCCTCAGGTTAAAAAAATGCTCAAACTTCTTTCTCCTTAGAAATTTGAAGTAATCTTTGCTGTGATTAGAGACCAAGCATAGGATGCAAAAGGGCTTAGAGGAGGAAATGAGAGTTAGGATGGGACATTTACGCAACAGAACAGAATATCCCGAGTTGGACGGGACCCACAGGGATCATCAATTCCAACTCCTGGCTCCAAAAAGGACTACCTAAAAGTCAAACCCTATGTCTGAGAGCGTAGTCCAAACGCTTCTTGAACTCTGACAGGCTCAGTGCCCTGATCACTTCCCTGGGGAGCCTGTTCCAGTGCCCAGCCACCCTCTCAGTGAAGAACATTTTCTTAATATCCAACCTTTGCAGAACGGTCACCAGCACTTACTGGGGAAACGACAGTTCTTTGTTTGCCACCTTAGTTTGAAACAGATCTAAGACTTATGTTCAACCTCAGCTGTGGAACTAGTACCTGTTAGGAGGCTGATAATTATTCCCACAACTATTGTGATAAGTGTCCCAAGTGTGCTGAAGTAGAGATAGGACAAGGAATACCAGCGGTCTGCCAGGACAGGCCTGAAAAAGAGCAGAAAAAGAGTTAACCTGTGCTTTCCTCTTCCAGGCAACCCGAAAATGTTGTCTGTTTCCAGACAGAGTATAAATACAGAGTTACTTTCTGAAACAAGTGAGCTGGTACTCTTGAACCACCTCTGTACAACAAAATGTTCATTGGAAATCTGTTATAAAATTTGCAGGCCAAGTGCCTTCACAGGGGAGGAGACTGGGCAGTGCAGTGAGGCAACATGTGGGACCAAGCAGGTAGAACAGGACAGTCTTGTCTCTGTTCAGAATCCAGTGCAGAGCTGAGCACTCCAGCTATCCAGACAAAGGGATAACATCTTAGAAGGTGCTGCATTATTTAAAGAAAAAAATCTGGTAGGACATCAGCCACAGCAGCTCTAAACAGCCAGAAATAATAGGGCAACTCTCATGCTTCAGGTTACGTTTCGTTTTGGTCTCCCTGAGAATGTGCTCTGCTGCTTCCCCACAGCCACGAGTGATGCTGGAGGTCTTGTGTAGGTGCAGTCTGTGAGACTGGCTGTTGGGCACCTGTGTGAGCACCAGGGTATCCATTGCTGATTATACGATGCTCTAAAGTATAACAATTGGGAATCCCCAGAAATGTGTTTGTTTAGCTCCTGTTCCAGCTGTTCCCTGTATTGTCATTTGTAACTGTTATGTTTCTGAGTGCCCAAAGACAGACATATGGCAATTGTGGAGGGGAGAAAAACCCTTATATTTTTCCCATTACACCAATCATGATCTCTTCTGAAGTAACCCAAACGCTAGGCAGATGTTCATGTTGCTGTAAATCAAACACATGCTGTAGAGATTGCAGGTGAGGAACTTATATACCTTTCTGCAGCTTGTGTGGTGAAGATTGTTGTTAATGGATTTTCGGTTGATGTAGTCAAATTGCTCGAGATGGATATATTACAGCCTGCAGTTGAGAGGGGCAGTGGCAAAGTCCTCTCTGGGAGTGGAGGATAAATCTGAGAACCAATTCCAACCCAAAGCGAAATAACAAAGCCAGTGACAAGACCCACAAATGCACCCTGCAAAACAGAAAATGAAACTTGGGCTTATAAGGAAAGCAAAAGTATATTTAAAAACAACATCAACAACAAAAACTAGGTGAGTAAGAAACACTTAAGATAATCTAAACTGTAAGCTCCATAGGAAAAATAAAATATACAGTTGGGAGTTTACTTCATTTCCCTTCTAGGGAGTACAGTGTTTGCTTGTGGCTCTCGAACATACCACTTTTTATTTTGCCACTATGAATTTACAATCAAAGGATAGCTTTGGGCTGCTTGGTACAGGGAAAAAGCTGTTTTATTTGAGGCCCTCCTTGAATGAATACAAAAGCTATTTTCCCTTTTCCTCATGTGATTTGTTTTTGCAAAAGTCTCTTCAGGGTGGGTTTGCTGGCTGACTGCTAGTGATTTTTTTTTCTGCATATACTTAAAATTTGCAACTGTAAAAACACAAAGGTTAGTGATTAGCGAATCTACTAATTAACAATCTTCTCAGACCGGGCCATGGACCATACTCCTAGAGTTGGTCAAATACATTTTTGATGAAGTAGCTTTTTCTTCTGGAAATGCTGACATCATGATACTGAAGCACTCTTGCAGAGCACTCCAATTCAGTCTGCCTTTTAAAAAGGTCTGTTTATCACCTCAGATTCCAGATGAAGTTTTGAAGACTGCCTGCCCTCAAGGCTGCCTGGTCCATTGGGTTCTCCATCCTACCCAAGGGACCATCTCGCCCAGCTGCCCGCAGCGGGGTAAGTGCGTGGGCCCCGTTTTCCCAGCCTGACCCCTCTTCTGCTCGGCCAGGCCAGCGTCCTCCAGGTTTATTGCTTGTTCAGCTACAGCTCAGGATGCTTGGCTCGCTGCTTCTTCTAGAACTGCAATTTCCAGAAATCCTGGACTTCCATTTTTACTCAGATTTTTTCTTTCTCTCTGGTTGTTTAAATTTCTTCATGGGATGGCAATTCAAGTTCCTATACAGTCCTGTTCATCACTTCATTGGGATAAGGAGGAAAGGCAGAAAGGGTAAAGATCCACGTGGAAAGTATCAAAGACATATCCTTGCTGCCCAGCACAAAATTACTGGGGGAGGAGGAAGAAGGATATACCCAAAATTATCAATAAGTTTTGGTCCAACAAGGCTTTAAATTTCTACTTACAATTCCATTTGCAAAGGAGCAGAGAATTCCCAAGGCAAACAGGCCTAAAAGGGGGCCACCGACCATGCCAAAGATGCTGAGTGCTGCCTGTGGAAAGAAAAGAGTCTATCAAGTGCTGTGCAGGAAAAGTTAAAGCCTCCAACAGGGCAGGAAGCGAAGATGGTGAGAAGGAAATTATGAGTTTTTAATTGCTGCCTTCTCAGCTGGCAGGACATGGTACAGTGAAATCGGTGCTCAGAGCAGAGGCTGAGGTTGTTTAAGGCTAGTACCCAACAAAGAATAAAAGCTAATCTCATAATGGTATCCAGCAATTATTTCCTTACGCAACTCATTCTGGATTATTCAACACGGGCATGAAAAAGCAGCCTGACACCCACCTGCAGCAAGGCCCCCAGGAGAGATGCCAGCGCAGCCATAGCGATGCAGACTCCGCCATAGAACAGGCCTGTGTGGGAAAGGCAGAATGATGCGTGCATCTGATGAAATGTGCACTGATGGAAATGCTTTCCTCTAACCCAGCAGGGCCCTGACATCTCCAAAACAAACCTGCTAGCATCTGTTTTGTTTTGTTTTGTTTTTCCTAAGAGAGCTCTAACTGGCCAAAAGGCGAGGTTTCTGTTTACATTAAGAGGAGATCATATAAACGTGACAAAATCCTCTTCCTGTATATTACTAAAGATTAGTTAAGCACTTGATCCTAGATGGCACCCTTATGGATTAGCCATAGCGGCAATACCACATGTATTGTTCCCATTTCTCAGCTAATCTCCTGTGTTGTAGTCCTTATTTTGAATGAATAATTTTGCTTCTCAGTCTAAAGTCTTTGGAGCAAGAAAGTAAATGATGGCAGATTACTGGGAGCTGGCTGCCTGACAAAGAACATCCTGGGCTACCAGGACGTAGCACCTCTTGCCAGCACCCACAATGCTGGCTCATTTGTTTTCCCCACCTCCACCCCTGTTGAGTTACACTGCACAAGGGCACAAGCAAGAGGTTAATCCCACTGTTTAATGTGATAGCTCAGGCAACTCAAGACAATACCAGAGCACCAACAGTTTTGGCATAAACACTGCTTGCAATAATTTTTAAGGAACTGCTCTCGGGTGAAAATATTTCATACTTGGCACCTGTCACCACTCCGCTGTGCTCAGCGGTACAGGCTATGACACTGTGCTGAGACTGTGGTCTTTCATGCCCATTACACACACTGCCTTGGGCCACACCTGCGGCTGGTATCAGGCAGTACAACCAGCAGAGACAGCAAATGCGCGTCAGAGATGTAAACCATCTGCTCTGCCCAGTTCTGACCCTCTTCTTTGAGGAAGGTCATTAAACATAGGAGCTCAACAGACTGCAGGTCCAAGGGTATGTCAGGGAAGACGTGAAGTTGCTCCTTCTCTGTAGTGCTGTAGTTCACGTGTCGCCCTGTTCACAAGCTTTGTTACAAAACTGTTTCCTATGCTTCTAGTTTTTGACAGATGAAAGAAAAATACCACCCACTTTAATCCAAGACATTTGGTTCTGTACTGTTGTAGATCAATATTGAATACAGAGGCAGTCTGTCTTTACTGCTTAAAGATCAAACAAGATGGCTTTTTTCCTTTGCTCACTAAAATAGCTTCTCCCCCATTCTGCATAAAACTTGCACAGCTGATCTCGGCTCCCCCAGTACTGCACCAGCATAATCCTATTGGTTTGAATGCACTTACTGTTGACTTATGCTGCCATAAATGAGATCTGAATCAAGCCCTCACTATGTAAGCAAAAGTGGAAGAGGTTTTCCAGACATACTCATCCCCATGGAAATCCATGACAGCTTCTTTTCAGAGAGGGATCTGAAGCGTGGCCTAATGAGGTCTTCAACAGTCACAGCAGCCAGAGCATTGATGCTGGAGGACACTGTACTACAGAACACAAGATTTATACATTTCTTTTTTATCTTAGATGCTGAAATCATAGATAACATATGGATTACTGGCAGAGAGAAACTGCTACTGTCTAGAACTGTGTCAGAGAACAAATGCAGCCGTTGTACTGGTTGAAATGACTTATTGCTGTAGGTAATGCAGTTAATAGCTTACAAAAATCATTTAAAATAATTGCTCTTAGTGAAGACGAGGCAAATCTTAATGAAAAGAGGGGGCTGGAGAAGTCAATGAAAATATCTGTTACACATGGCTATGCTGTAAACATTACTGTAGCTATGTTGTGCAACTACCTGTTTACAATATGTAAGAATTTCTGTAGTGGAGAGGCTTTAAAGCACAGAGAGACAGGGCTTGTTAGCACCATACATCACATGTGGCTAGGTGTTTCCTCACGCTGTTAGTACGGAACTCCAAACAGGTTTGAGTCTTAGGACCTCAGAGCACTGCTATTAAAAACTAGGGATTTGTAAGCTGCAACATCAAACATAATGCTTTTCTTAAAGAACAAGGAAATGAAATGCAGAAGTTTTAGTATAAATGCAACTTTAGTTTTAACAAAAAAGAAAAAAAGAAAAAAGAAAAAAGAAAAGAAGACACTAGATTCCAAATTATTAACTTACCTTAATGTCCCACTGTAGGCACTAGCCACAAAAAGCCCTGGCATTCCTGGAAAATCCTTGAAAATATCCAGTACTAGGTAGGGCATTAGCTGAAAAATTTCAGAATGTAAGAAATATTACTATTTTGCCATAATTTTTCTCTTTTTTTGCTGTATTATTTTTATAACCCTCTCACTGGCACTCTGCCCAGCTCCTCTAATTCTGACTGTCCCATTTTGCACTATTTATTGGTTTTCAACAAAGAAAATGATTCCTAAAACATCCACTTGAGACACAGCCAAGTCTGTTTAGACAGCCTAGCAGAGGTGAGCATATAGCTGTCAGGCTTTCTTCCCAGTGACGACAGTATGGGTAGCTAGCACTGACCAGCAGGTAGTCTGGACTGTACATCACTCTGTCAGGCTTGGGTGCCACAGTAGATGCTTACGTCTGCTGTTGACACCACAAAAAGATTTTTAGATACAGCCCAATAACCTTAGGGTACCTGAGAACTATTTCCATATTGGAAGCTGTGTGCCATCTGTTGACCTTTGCAAGATCTGAGTGGTGGAAAGAGAGGTAGATTTTAAGATTTTCTGCCTGTGGAACATTTTTTTCACCAACAAGTTGGTCTTTTTAGTATCTGACTTCCAAGATCCACCAAAATAATTGACTGACAGAGGCACCTAATAGCCTTCAGGTATCCACCCTGGCTTTCTATATCTCATTCTACCCTTAAAGACCAAGCGGTCCTGCCTCCAATACTCTGTTATCTCTGCTCTTCTCCTGGCCTTCCAGCTATTGTCCATGAGGATTTGTCCAGAGCCTACAGTTATCTGAGGCATAAACAAACAAACAAAAAGATGTGCAGCTCTGTGAAAGCCAAGGGGATGCTGGGACTGACTGGTCCTGAAGACAGGTCTGCTGCTTTCTACAGGGTATTCCCTCCTGCCACGGTCTTACCTTAATCCCTGTGTTACAGACTCACCCGATATGGACTTGGGCATGTCCTCATTCCCATCCCCCAGCTCTTGAACCCCCTCCGGAATGGTTGCTCAGGCTCAATGGCTGTTCTGTTATCACCTTCCCCCAGGGGAAGGAAGCCCCTTCCTACCCACTGAGACGCAGGGCCATACCTGGTCAAGTGCCGACACCTGCTTTGCTGTCCAGGGGTCGCAGTCCTTGTAGATGGAGTACAGGGCCAGCCCACAGAGCGCTGCGCAGACCAGGATCGCCCAGAGGCCCACCAGGTTGATGTAGAGGGACCTGTGCGAACATGCACAGAAACACCATGTTAGAGCTAGACATCCCGCCATGCGGCAATTGATGGGCTGGACCATGAGTCTCCTCCAGAGCCAAGCAAGCAAGCGCCCATGCCAGCGCTCATGTGGCACCGATGAAACACCCCGGTCAGTGGCTGCCCACCTGAAAGGAAATCATGGTACGGCTCTGAGCAATTCTGAGAGGGGCTCACATTTTTAAATATACAAATTGCACTTTGTTCTTGGTAGCACAGTCTGAGCACCTGTCCTCTGACAAGGTCTACTCGAGAGATGATGGGAGCAATATGGCAATCCATGTTTCATCATGTGTACGAGTTTTACACTACAGGCAGCTGGCAAGAAAACACTCTTCCCCCCTCACCACACCCCTTGGCAGAGACAAGCCCCAGACAGATTTGCAAGGTGGGGTGCCCCAGATCAAAGTGTGGGGTACCTTTAGTCAGTACCAGCAATCCTTTGCTTCTGGAGCTGCACTACTGCACTTACACAATGCTGGAATCATGCTCATACAGCAACAAGTTCAGCATTTCCTCCTGGCAAAGTCTCTGTGGAAGGCAGCAATGAGGCATGTGTTCCCTTCTCCTTGGAGCCACTTCCAGAGATCATGGGGTCACCACTGACCCCAGAGCTTCCCCTTTAGTAATGTGGCCTGGCACAGCCTTGGAGCCTGGCACAGTCAAGGAACCCCATCCCCTCTCCACATCCTGACGGGAGCTACAGCTGACACAGAGACAGAGGAGAAATGGGTGGTTGTCATGTATTAATGCTTTTACCACACACAACACGTAACCTCTATTGGTCATGAAAAACAGATTGTTCTGCCCACCCGTCTGCTCCCCCAGTGAGGGTTTTTTCCTTCTGTCTAACTATCCGATCTTCTCAAATGTTTCCCAGCTCTTGATGACTCTTGGGTTCACAAAGTTCTTCATACTATGGCTGACCTGTGGTGGTCAGTTCAAGCAAACACACCCAGAGGGAGCCTGGCCTTGGAAAACAGCGTTCCTTTCCAGCAGTTGCCTCCTGGTTATCTGCGTGCCATCCGCTGATAGTGATTTAACTGCCTGACAGATAGTATATGCGGGACCTGTGCCAACTAAGACCTCTGCTGGGTGGATCCCTGGAGGACCTTTGGTATCTGTGCAAACATATCCATGCCTGCACTGCTTCAGAGGGCCTTTTAGTGCTTTCAAGAAGGCAAGGAGCATCAGCCTTTGGACTGCTCCAGAGGATCGTCAGGATGAATGAAGAAGTAAACCTAACTTTATAGACCTTGTTAGGCATTAAAATGTGTATTTTTAGAAAACAGTAGTATAGGTTAACTAGCTGAGCTAGCAGTTTTATACCATTGAAAGATTATTGGCAAGCACAATGTAAACTCTTAAAAAAGACCTATGTAAACAAAGGCTGATTGGATAACACAGAATGGAAAACTCTGTATTTATGCCTCATATTTGCAATTAGTACTAGCAGCACTTTACATTTCTCTCTGGGATGAAGTAGTCCCCTTCTTACAGACATTTACATATTGGTTGGGTGTCTAGCATCGATTTAGCTGAAGCTGTTCCTGCATTGGCATAATCTACCTTAGAATAAAGGCACTCAGAAGCTGATGCAGCTCAAAATTTAACCAATGAGTGAGTTAAATCAATCCAAATCTTTTCAATAGATGCAATAGCAGTATTAGCCTAAAGCCCGTAGTAAAGATTAGAAAATCAAGAGAAACACATGAAAGCAAAAGAAATTGTCTGCATCCAGCAATTCCTGTTTTTAAACTGCAGCAATGTTTGACAGTGAAAAGAAAACTGCTTTTTTCATCTGATTTACACCCCTAGCTCATGGTACACCCTATGACTAAGCACTGTAGTATAATAATTGTAGCAGGAGGAGGTGTTCCCATTAATTCTGGATGAGTAACATGAGGTGGAGTTTGGGTGAAGTAGGTACTGTGAGTGTGCAAGGCCTATTTTTGGTTGGTTGTTTCAGTCTGGCTCTAAGATTTTAGCACTGCAACATTCCAGCTGATGACCTTGAAAGGAAAGTAGAGTAAAATGTGCTAGTAGCCCATATTTTTCTGAAAGTGTAGCTCTCCTGCTCTGAGTGCCTGATATTGTTCATATTCAAGCATTATGTTCGATTTGCCTAGTTACTGTTTGAGGATGACAGCATGTGTTCATACCTACTGGTGTGTTTCTTGAATGGGGTGAAATCCTTTCCCAAAGCCTGAGAAAATTCCTATTTTTGTGCCATCATTTAAGGCCTTCCTAGAAACCACAAGTAAGGACCAATGAAAGAATTACTTTCTCATATCTGATTTACTGTTAAATAAAGCCTTATAGTAAATGTCATGGAGGTGCAAAACCTTATTATTTTGACCTGATGACATTTGACACTTCTACGTACAGGTTAAATGGCAATAAAAGGTGCAGGCCACCAACATGACTTGCCAGATGTGTGTAATTATGTTTGCAAATAAACTAGATAGTCATCACAGAATGACAATGTTTACAATTGTATCAAACTGTAACCATTATGCAAAAAGATTTCTCCATGCAAGGGAAATACCAGGAGGCACAAGCAAGATGCCATGGAGTTCAGCTGCCCACGCCAGCAGGAGAGGACTCCAGCAATTAAGGTTGTGCCACCACTAATATGGTATAAGCTATAAAATCATAGTATCATAGAATCATTTAGACCTTCAAGATCATCAAGTCCAACCAAATATACCTGTACTTTTATTCATAGCTCTTTAATCCCATCCAAAACCCTCCACAACCAGATAGCCTCCAATCCTGGTCAAAGTCGCTGCAACAGCCCAGAAAATCAGCCCAGAAGGTGCCATGGTGCCACATTCCCTTTGGCCACACTCTGCCTCTGGGACACCCTGGAGGTGGTCCCCTCACAATGAGGGTACGGAGGGTCCAAGACTGGGCCATAGCCCTAAGTGGAGCTTAGGGTTCTTGGGAAGGCCAGTCTCACTGGCACACAAATCAGGCACAACGTATGTGGCTGTTCTGCTACACACAGTCATGCCAGGCGGCACTGCAGGTGTGGGATGCACCTCCTGCCTCTGCAGTGCTGAGAACTGAGAACCCAGCCGCCTGACAGAGGCTGCAGAGAAGCCATGTGGTGTGTTGGGGATGTGGCACTGCACGCTGGCGATGTGGCTGACAATAAGCATCATAAATATCTGCAGCACAAATGACTGAAAAGTGGATTTCCATTACTGCCAAAACCAAAATGTTTCAGTTCTAAACTGTACATGATTTTGTGGGCATTTTGCAGACTTTATGAAGTGAAAACCCTAATAAAACTCCTCCTCTACTACATATCACTGTATTATGGAATTTAGGGACCATAGTTATGATATGCATTTATATATTTCTCCTATAAATAGACTATGTACTTGGTAATAATTCTTACATCCTGAGTTGTGAACTATGGGAATGACACTAAAGATAAAGGTAAGATAATAGAGTTAGTAAATATACTCTGTTCTAGAGTAGACTGATCAGAAATATATAAACTCAAGGAAAACAGAACTCTCTGCCAGTCTCCATAATGAGTTCCCATAGAAAAAGTCATAACTATTGTGATAACAAAATATATGATTCCTCAGCAATTTTATCACTGAATAAAACATTTCTGCATTTTCTCATGTTTACAGCCATTGGTATGGAAAAATCTTTTAGTCTTTACTTAGGTAAAATTCCCCCACGCTGGTTTAGATTTAGTAGAGTAGCAATTCAAGATGCTGTCTTGATAAGGCTTCAGCACAAGTAAGTACTATATTATTTGGTCTTCAGGTTGCATATAAACTTAATGCAGCTATTTGTATGCAAGAATAGTGGCACAGTGAAACAGTCTGGCAGAAAGTTGAATGTTACAGTCATTTATATGTAATTCAAATACCAGCATTTATTGTGCCGATTTATCTTGTACCTAGTCCACAAAGCAGAAAGCAAAAATTGTTACCATTTACACATAGGTTTTATATAGACAAAAACATTCCTTATAAAAAACAAATCTCCATTATAAGGAATAGCCATTGCTAAATTAAGACATTAAGAGTTACTGTAGGCAGACTTACATTTTTGCGTGGAACCTGTTTTTGCATGCAATGTATCTCTGTACTTGGGACTGGTTGACGCCATAAATGCCAGTCCATGTGAAGGTCCCACCTATAACAATCGTCCAGAAGGTGTGCCTTTGCAAAGGATTAGGATTAAAGCTACAATGAGAGGGGAAAAAAAGAAAAAAAAAACTTGAAATACGAAAATCTTCTCTTTATTGGAAGACCTTAATGGCTAGGAGAAAAAAAAAAAATCCTCCTACTTATTCTAATATAAACTCTCTTAATTTGGCCAGATTTTGAATATTCAGATATTCCAACTTTACATGAAATCACAGAAAACAGATTTTAAACTTGGAGCTGAAATCCTGACCCAGTGAAACTCTGATCTACCCAAAGGTGAATTTTAACTGATTTATTTGCCTATAAACTATAGTCGTAAGTAAAATGGTATGATGCCTGTGACTATTGTGATGAAATGAAGTTCCAGTAGAAAGTCTAATATGCCTGCTTATCTAGAGGGACATGAGTCTAACACCAATACAAAGGTGTGTTTGCATGCCTAGCCTTTGTGGACAGAGCCTCTGTAAAAAAAAATGCTGATTTAGCCCTAAGTGAAGAGCAGGTTTTAAATGGCATAAATATATATATATTTTAAATGACACTTTAATAGAGCAATAAATTATGCTTATCCTGGTGAACAATGTAATATTAATTCACCTATTACATGCCTTTATTCCTTTTCTTTTTCCATCTGCGAACTCTATGACTGGAGGAAGAAGCAATGTTGTATAATCACTGCAAATCAGCCAAACAGATTGAAAAATCACTGTCCACAAGAAGAAAAAAATATCCATAGATGAATTATTATTTACTGAAAAACTTAGTGAAGAATTTCATAGAATGACCTGATTAATATTGTGAACTGATAAAGGAAAGGACAAGAGGTAATACTTGTTGCACTAAACCTTTGTTACTAATAGCACCAGCTGAAGTTTCTCAGAGGAATCACCTATTCATCAAAAGCACAATGACTTTTTATTCTTAAACTTAAGGAGTCTTTTGATTCAGCTTGGTCAGAAAAGAATATTCTTGACCTTGCAAAATTATATTTTTAGGCTATGATTAGTTACGATAATGGACAGCACAATACTATGAAAACTACTTTTAATTTTTATTTTAGGGAAAATCAGATTAGACAAAAACTGTTATTTTCCCACTCGTTTCGGTTCACTAGCTGAAATGCCAAATCATTTGTTTGCAAGTTGTAATTATAAATCTGTCTGTCCTCTCCTATTCACCATTCATGTTTGGTGGAATCCAAAATGCATCCTTAAGACACCTACTTGACAAAGTGAAAAGATTTTGCTCTTTACAGGATTTTGCATGGTGTAAACCCTAAAAAAATCTCCCTCAAACTAGGTAAGTTTGTTTAAAAATATGTAAAACTTGGGTCCCAACTCCCCTCCCCGCCTTCAGTAGTAATTTAATTTCACAGTTAGCCACACAGGCTCTACTTGTCAGAATAAAAAGGCACATCAGCTGCAATTACAAACTCACTCCCAGAAGTTCAATCTTCCTCCATAGTAGGAGTCATTTACAATGCGTCCAATTCCCTCCTGAACCACCACAGCTCGTATAATCACAGACGAGAATCCAGCAACCATGATTCCAACCTGGAAAACGTCTGTCCACACCACTGCCTTCAGACCGCCCTGCATGAGGAACAGCACATATCAGGTACAACGGGGCAGCTGTGCTCTTGCTTTACACTCACGTCCAGCTAAGAGAAACATTACTGTACAGATTATGCATAATAGATTAATTCCATCTTGCTCCAGAACAGAGATAATTCTGTACTGAGATGTTTAGGAATTGCATCCTGCAACCTGTTCAAGACATGCTGGCCCTTCTGTGATGTGCACTAAAATTTACTGTGGCCATACACATAGCTTAATCCAGTATTTCCTCCATCACATCCCCCTGATTCAGAAGTTTGTTTGTATCAAAAGATTAACGGGCAGACTGTGCTCATCTTGTTCATACAGAAAGACTAACTCCAGAAGGCATATCATTCACATGTAGTAAAATAAACATGATTTAATCCAAAATATACAAATAATTTTATGTCACAGAGGTTCCATTTACACATTTCTAGGCACCTGTCAATTAGCACTGATCTAAAGACCAATCATTTCATGACGCACTTGTTATTTTCAGTGGATCTATTCAGTAAGAGACTGGACTATTATGGTTCCAGTGAGCATGTGCTTGACAAATTACATAGCTAAACTCTACAAGACTAGCAGAAAAATCATAGGACGATTTTTAGGAAGGATAATCTATCTTTTTGCTGTTATTTCAGCAACAACAGCATTTTGAATTNTACAAGACTAGCAGAAAAATCATATTTCAGCGACAACAGCATTTTGAATGTATCAAAACAGAAAAGTTTGAGTCCCGTTGCAGCTGCCTTTGCATCTAGAAGTCCCCGGGTGAATACAGCTCTGGGGCTACAGCTGTGCTGTGGAATGGGGCAACCCAGTTACTAGGTGACTTTTCAATAAATTCTACATTTAATGTGGATAGTGAGAGCAAAAGAGGTTTCTCTCAGCTGAAGGGCCCACGTACCAATGTGCAGTAGAAAGTGCAGACCACACCGGTCGCCACCACGGCACCCCACAAGTCGAAGCCTGTGACTGAAAAAGAGAGAAAGGGCACTAGTGTGACTGAGGCAAGGGGACAAAACATTGAGGTCTATTTTTCACGCCAATTTGGTTGCTGAAGAAAAATGGAAATAAGTTAAATGCAAAAGTAGAAAGTAATGAAAAATTGCAATGAAAAGATTTGTGTGTTTGAACCAGGGGATTCACCCTGACCAGCTCTAAAAATGAAGAACAGTTGTTACAGACACTAGAAACTGCTAAACAATTAGATATATTTCAGGATCTAAGATGCTCTCTGTCTTTAATGTGACAACCAACACAACCAGTATTCTTGCAGGCCCCAACTCAGGAAGGTTTTAACACCTGTGACCTTCCTTGGAAGCGCCTGGGTAGTCCCCGCAGCCGTCAGCCAGGGACTTATGCAGGTAAGCAGCATGGGCATGCTTCACGGAGGCAAGGCACTTTAAGCAGTGGCCTGGAAGACATATGTCGGTCTAAAAGCCTCTTTTATTCTGCTGTCTTTTAGGGAAATGCAATAGTATGCCAACGCCAGACAGCACCGCGGTGCTGTCGGCACACAGGCTATCAGCCCCTGAGCTGGGCGCACTCAGGTGCTGCCCGGCACGGCTCTGCAGGGCTCCCCGACACACAGCCCAGGCTAACGGGATGCACTGCAGCAAAGCTCACGCAAAACATTGCTTCTAGCTAGGTCGTAGCTTCTTGTGGCCTGTATTTACAGGGCAAGTATCAGCACCAAGGACATACAACATGTGAGACTTATACACTGGAGGAGACCAGTGAAGACGGTGTTGGTTTTTTTCTTCCTTTTTGTTCAATGAACAAGCCAAAAACAAACAAACAAACAAAAAAGAACAATTGTGATTTTCATTCTAGCCAAAATGATTAATTTTTTTATTTTCATTTTGTTATCGCCTGTTCTTGCCAAGTGGACAAATTAATTGTGCCTAATTAAAACTTTCATTTGGCTCCCCACTAAAGTTTTCCCCTGTTTTAAAAATAAATGTAGCCCATGTTCAAAGCAAGGAGTCATTTGGGAACAAAAAATGGAAATATTTCATTTTGTAAATATCACAACCAACATCTTAAATTCAAAATGTCGTTGTTCTTGTTTTTTTTTTTTTCCAGGCAATAGGGTAGGCTGGGTTAAACAGTTCAAGGCAGCCCAAAACCATATTTGTATGGAAAAAAAATTTGCAGAATTTTTCCCTAGCTCTCTCCTTTTGAAGAAGTGCACTTAACCAGGGGAATTAAACGTCTTTATTCTGCCCATTGCCTTCAAAATGTAATTAATTTTTCTTAAGTTTTCTGAATGTAGCCATGACCTAAAGATAGCATGAGAAAGCTAGAGTAAGTGAGAGCAGATTTTTTTGTTGAGCCGCTTCTGTAACTCCTTACAGCCAGGGTTAAGAGAGTAACAGCTGGGAGGCCTTCTGTTACCATCAAGATCAACTGAAATCTTCACAGTCAATCCTTGAGCTCTGTCTTTTGGTGTGCATTACAAAAAGAAATGCATGCCAGTACTATGTGCAGAAAAAAACTATAACCATAGAAAACAGTGCAGTATGGTCATCTTACCTTGATTTAGTGCTAAAGCTGGAGCGTAAATGACTATGCCAGTGTATAAAATCTAGATGGGGAAAAAAAGGATATAAAATCAAAAGAAGATTCATAAATTCCTGAAAAAGGTGACAGACTTCTGAGATGGTTTCTCTTCAAGCATTTATGCAGTCTATATTTCCTAAATTCATAACTGTTCAGAAATAATTTCAACTGTTAGAAGATGAATGTCTGATACTAACCAGCAATGCAGTCTCACAGCTTAGTCTGCTTAAAACAAATACCACAGTGACTCTTAAACACCCAATCCCTCTTCAGTTTTTCCTGGCTCTTATAATTAACTTGTTTTATTGCTTTAAAACTGCAGTCATATTGCAGAAACAAGAGCAAGAGGAAATTGGTGAGGTTTACACATGGTTTGCCAAGGAACCTATTACAATTCATTTTCTCAGTCTTGGGATCAATATGCCTCTCAGTATGCAACTGTAATGCATATGAATAAGAACAAGAAATACAGCATTAGTTAGGCATTATGGATAGCATTATAAGGGTTTACAGTCCTGTAAGATGAAGCCATGCATGATCATCAGCAGATTTGTATTTTCACCCAATACAGGAAAGATACAGACAAATCAAGGAGTTACTCTATCCACTTTTAAGAGCACAGTGGGATTCATACATTGATATCCTCTATAATTTCTTTATGTGTATTTTTAAAGTGCCTTTTAACCAAAGTTATTACTGCCTTGTACTACCAGGACATGGCATGGATCAGCTGTGGCATGGATCAGGGCAATACAGCCTGCAATGAGCAGATGACTTCTGTGAAGGTCAGGAGTCTTGATTCAAGGGATCTAAGTCTCAGCCAGCTCCTGAGCTGAACTGCATCAGCTTTCCACAACTGAACTCTTCTGACTCCCTGATTTATACCGGTGGGACCTGGACATGGAAGAGCAGCAGAATCAGAAGTTATCCAGAATTCAGCCAGCCTTTGACCTTCCTGCAAATGTGGAGCCCAGCCCAGCTAATCCAGCACAGGGTGGCTAACTGGTGGATCACTTACTGTGGCTTTTGGGCAGGAAAAATCCAGCCCCCGTGGCAGAGCTCTGCCCCACGGCCAGCAGCTATGCTGGGGCAAGCCAGGAGGTAAGGGGAGCAGTCATGCAGCTGTGGGAAGCAATGAGCATGCAGGGGCGGCTGCACCCAGCATTACCACATTGCCCTGGCCCCGTGCTGCGCACATGGTGCAAGCAGAGCCAGAAAGGGTGGTGGGACCACTGGGGAAGAAGAGATCAGCGCCTGCCCCTGATGTGGGACCAGCAGGGAAATAGCCTACTGCTGTGTGTGTGTGCAAGTGCTTGTTTCTCTCTGTGCTCCAAGTCCTCTCTAGGTGCACACATAGCTTGTATGCCCAGAAAGCTGCCAGCCCTGACCAGTCCCCGGCAAACCTCCCCTCAGCACCAGCCACATCACTTCATGACCAACAACTACCAACATGTCGAGCCCGATGCATGCTTGACTTCTGTCCATGCAGTGACCATCAGTGTGGGCTGCTGAATCCTGCTTGCTCAGAGAGTCACCATGAGAAAGTGGCTTTCTTGTATGCAGTGAACAAGTGCCAGAAGCTTTCAACCATCAGAAATTAATTCTTTTGATGCAAGTATGATCACATTTTTGTGTCACTTCAAGCAGGAATGATAAAACAATCTTTCTATATCTTCAGTGGTTTTTCAGGTTGTATTACTACATATCATACAGTTAAAATTACACCATTAAGATCTTGGGGAGTTTCTTATTATTTTCATGATTCAGGTTATTTAAGTTGTTAGTGTTTGGCACAGAAAGAGAGATATAGGTCATTAGTTAATTTCCTTATGCACATATTTGAGTTGTATAGAAATGTTTTTCTGATCTTTGCAAGATTACACTTTGTTTTTTCCAACTTATGCAACTGTGATGTCTTCATGTTTGCCCATGAAACACCGCTGTGATTTGTGCATGCTAACACTCCGCTTTTCCTATGGATGTGTATCCATAAAATCCAGCTAAGCAGCACAGCTCACATAAGGAATTAGCACTTCAATGAGCACCATCTTGGTGGTGCAACTGTGACTGCCCTGCAACTCCCAGTGGGTCTTAAAAATACCAGAAAGGACAAAAAGTGGAAGTGTAACTTGAAAAGTCTTCTAATTCTATATTCATTCTTGCTTTGAATTCCCCAAAATGTCCACTTCATAACTATGAACAGAACACATTTTTGTTGCTGGTGTTTCACAGCATCTGGCACACGCTCACTGTACGTTTGAAAGCTGTGGTCTCACACTGACTCACTGAATGGGCTGGATACAGCAAACCGCACCAACAATAATTGCAGGGACTGCTTTAGTTTGAAATTCCCTAAGGCACTGATTTGCAACTTTTGTTTGCAGATGCCCAGGTTTTTCCCAGCAGCGGTACACACCCTTGTACTGCAAGTGACAGGCTCCTGACAGCTTGTTTTCCTTGTCACCTTTCGCAGACCCTTGGGAATTAGTCAGACTCACAGAATCCATGGACCACAGGATGAAAACTGCCGCTGTAGGTAACAGGGGCACGTTTACATTTTGAACCTGTTGTGGGTTTCTTGTGAGGGCAGGCAAACAACTGCTCTGAGCACTGTTTCCGTGCCATGAAGGGTCACTCGCCTCTTGGCACGGCGCCGATGCCAAGAGACCGCTCCAGGTGCTCGGCAATGCCTGGGGAGACCAAAGGGGCAGGCAGCCCAGCATCTGCTCTCCACCTGCATGCCTTGGAGCAGAGATTTCTTTTTCTTGTTCCCAGGCACCGTTTGCTGTGGTGACCTCATCAGCTGCTCAGAGAAAACAGCCAGCTACACCAAGCTAGAGAGTCCTGGTGGCTATGAGGACCAGGGAACCACTTGGAGGTTTACTTGCCGTTTGTATAATGAAGAGGACCGTTCCACAGAGACGCAGGTATTTATTAAATCGAAGCTCTAAATACTGCAAAAGAGAAGAAAAAACAAACGTTTATATCGAAACTTGGCATTATTGGTAGGACTACAGTGAAGCAATGAGCAATACAGAACAGGCACAGTATTGTTTTAACGTTCTCATGAATGGACAAAACTTAGCGTCACTTTGACGGATATCTCTTTCAACTTGATTTGATATTTCTTCACAGGCCTCACTGCTAGGTAATGACACATGAGCAGGTGAAGTAGACATAAGATAGTCAGTATATGATGGAGTCCACCAAAAGGAAACTGGTCTACCCCGCTGCCTCGGGGCACTCAATAGGCAGGGAGCTGAGCGCTGTGACTTGGCAAAGACCAGCACCTGTTATGCACTCGTCAATGACCATGACGGTGTTCCAGTGAACAACAGAACCTGTTTGCGTTGTGAAATCAGACTGAAAAGAAAAACATTACGGCTACGCGTGAGCCTTAGTCAGTTTGGAAACTCCGGCATTGTGTACATCCATCTGAACTGCTGTGAGAGAGGGCAGAAAGTCTTCAGTGGTCAGTGCCTTCCTCCTCCCACAGTAACCTCACCTTCTGTTGCCCAAAGCAGCTTACCATCTTCTACCAGTAAGTGGAAATCTAGCCTTTGTCAAAATAGGAACCCTTACTTCTGTCCAGCCTGGGAGTGCACAACCTCTGCATGAGTTTGTTATGCTGTAGGGCAGATTTCATCCCATTGTCTGTCCTAACAACCCTCTGGGGCATGTGGTAGCACAAAAGGGATCTCCTTTACCTGCCAATCTGTTCATTTGACACAAAGACTGAAAAATCCCAGAGTGCTCACTGGTGTGGTGAGCTTTTAAAATGGGATCTGTGGGCATGTTCATGCCAGGAAGCAATGCGGAACCCCCAGACGGACATAAAAGGTTGGCTGATCTCTGAACTCTGTCCACAGATAGAATTTATATCCTTTATAGGTGTGTTTACTCTGATTAAACCCTGAGGTTATCTGTGAGTTTCTAGTCATAATTAACAGCCTTTAATGAGAAGAAACGTATTTTAAATATCACTATAACTGACAGTCCAAAGATTAGTAGTTTAAAATGCACTGGAAGCCACCAGCCATTTCTGTTATCTGAATCTACCAACAGAAACCTTTTCAGTCTCCAGTGCTGCAACGCCCCTGCTCAGTGTAATAAAATACAAAAGACCAAAGTAGCTATCCAAGGACTTTCACCTGCACTGATGCCCCTTTCCCAACACCCTCTGTAAGAAGTGCAGTTTGCCTCCAAATCCGTAGCTAGGAACTATTCTCCATGCAAGAAGATCAATAGGTTGCATGGACCTTTTGGGTCAGAAGAAAGCCCTGACCAGATGCTTCCTCACCCCAAAATAGTCAGACTTGATCTGTGATGTGTCTCACCACCCCAGATTTCTTTGCACTGCTAGCTATAGCTTAAATTTACCTGCTGGGCTGAAGACCAGCTCAGCCACATTTTGGTGAAAGCAAGAAACCATTGCAGACACCGAGTACTTGCTGACCTCCCTGTACAAGCAATGAAAAAGACATTCACTGCTGCAGAAGGTGTCTCCCCAAAATCTCTAGGCAGAGCACAAACATACACTCTGCCAGAAGGGGACTTTTGTGGCTGCACATGAGCTTAGAAAGCTACCTGGAGGGAGTGTGATCTGAGAACTCTGGTTACTAAGTTAGATGCTCTTGATGTTAGATGCACTCTGGATGTTAGATGCTCTTGGTATATTAATTACACATCATTAATCACGTCACCATCCAAGCTGCACGAGGATTATACCACTGCTAAACTGAGTACCTGGAGTGAGGAAACAGATCTGGCACGGTGCACAGCTCCTGAGCCAAGGCAGCAGGGGTGAGCATCTCCTCTCTGCAGAGGCAGTGTGGGCTGATTTGGGGACAGAGCAGGTTGCAGCCTGCCTTTGGGAGTGTGGAGGCATGGGATACAGGGCGGCGCAGAGTGCAGGGAGTTGTTGGGAAAGAGCGTGAGGGAAGACGCATAGAAAGCAGTCACGAGAAAGCCCCCAGCTCCCTGAAGGCTGTGGAAAGGCTCCTTCTACTCCACCTTACCTCGTAGGTGCTGGTAATGCCCAGCCTGTAGAAGACAGGCAGGAAGATCTCAGCACTGCACAGCACCACCAGGGCGTAGGTGATGGCGAAGATGCAGAAGACGGCACCATAGCGGTAGATCTCGGCAGGGGTGCCCAGCACCGTGACAGCTGACATGAAGCTGGCGGTGAGGGAGAGCG
>VXAA01001562.1:400291-413059 GCA_013399115.1 Anseranas semipalmata | reverse complement strand
GGGCCGTGCAGCGGGGAGGCGCGCTCCCACCGCCCCGGTGCCCTTCTTCACTCCCTGCCAACCTCCGTGCCTCCGCCCCGGCAAGCTCTGGGTGTTGGAGGGAAGGCAGATCGCCCGGCGGGTCCCCAGGGTGGTGTTTCCTACCCCTCTCCATTAGGATACGCTGCCATTGCCCCAAACGAAGCTGATGGAAATATGCTTTGTTACATACATTTCTGTGGGTTGAGCAATCAGGAAGGTGAATTGCTAACTCGGATTTCCCAGCAGAGTTGGCCAGGTGAGCTGCTGAATGCTGCAGTTCCAGGGTAGGGAAGCCCCTCTACCTGCATTCCACTCACGGAAGTTTTGCTCTCACTCCCCAACTAATCACAGGTTCAGGAGTCAAAGTGCACAGGAATGTCGCACATGGGGCTTCATTTATCTGATCCACAGGGTAACACATCAAAAATACCTGTGGGACTTCAAGGCCATGGATGTTGTGTGGTGGAGATGTGTGCCTGTTTCCACAGCTAGCGGCACATCCAGAACCAAAACAGCCAACATTGCATCTGGCCCCCTTGCCATGTGTTAGCAACCCCAGATGGGGGATTAAGATGTACGGAGGCCAAAGCTGGCCAAGGTGGGCCTGGCAGCCGGGCTGCTGCACGCAGCACGCCTTGCAGCAGGGCTCAGTGGCTTTGCACAGAGGCTTTCAGGCTTGACCTGTGCATCGGCAAAGTGCTATGCTGGAGGTGATTTCCTGGCACAAGACAGCACCAATTTGAGGATAAAAATTCCACACTTTTCTTTTATGGCGGATAAGGCTCTTTCCCGCTCAGCCTTGCCCTGCTCTTATCCACAGCTGGGTTTGCTGGAAGTGGTCTTTGATGCAAATTCTCTGGGTTCAGCACAAGGCGCTCTGTCCTGCCTGCATCTCACCAATTTGAGACAGTTTTCAGCAGGCTTCTGTATGGCAGACAAATGATTGACCAGACACCTGACAGCCAGCCCTGCTCATGGAGCACATTCATCTCCTTGGGAGATCTGCATTTGGCAGGCCATTTGGAGGTATTTCTGAGTGCAGGTTGGAAGCAGGGGTGCAGGTGGAAGTTTGGGCTGGCAGGGCTGTTAGGCTGAACCGTGCTGCTGTGAAATTGTGTGTCAGTTGACCTGGCCTCTAGATACCCATCTGGGAGTGTAAGCGTCCCTGAACATACAGAAGCTGGCCGCTGTGGTGCAAGTGGCATGTCCTAATCTCACTGCAGCAGGTTAGGGCGTCTGTCTCTGGCCCAATTCCTCTTTAATTGCTTATACAATGAGTAACAGCTTCCGGATGGCCTGCTGGAAGAGAACGTACTCTGCACCCCTACCAGTTAGGCTATTGAGCTATCGATTACCTGAGGTGGTTGCTGTAGTGAGGTGGTTGTCCTAATTTGCTATCAGCTTTTGACCACATGGAAAATGAGAAGCCTTACCATCAGTGAAAACCAGCACCTTCCCACACAGTGCAGTGAACTGGTGTTGTCCAGCAAAAATGTTCGGTGTCAAAAAACACGAGCCGCTTTCTTGTGGAAAGGACAGAAGCAGCCTTCTGCCCAGATCCACAGCTTGTGCTGCTTGGAGCTTGGTGTTACTTGCTTGCACTCTTTCAGGTATTATGTTGCTCAAACTGTTCAAATAATAATGTATTTATAGTATTAACTGCACAGGATTAATACAGTTTTGATTCTGCTTCTTTATCATTTTCGACATAATGTAAACACAGCAAGCAATAACGTGTTGGAAAACAAACTGTGTTTCTTAACTCAAACACAAGCAGTGCTATAAGGAAATACATCACACTCAGTGGTTTCAGATGGCATCTTTGATTCTTTTATAGGAGTGTTATGCAAATTGTCTTTCAAATGTCATCATGAACGATATGACAAGAGAGGCTGGATCCTCCCATTGGGATGTTTCCGTCTTAGGAACCAGCAGCAAAGCTGTACGACACCCATGTTCTAAATCACAGCAAGTGGACCTGGGGAACAATGCTAAATGTTTTTCTTCTGGATTTTTTCATACACAAAATCAAATCAGCTCCATGCAACACAGTGGGCTAGTGCTGTGTAGCAGAGAACAGTGGGTGTTTGCTTTTTCTCATCCTACAATAGATATTCGAATGTCTTGCAAACTCAGAGAGTGTATTTCACTGTTTTCTTGTAATTCCTGGTCCCATCTCCATGGGCTCTTACGTGCTCCCTCACCTCACTGTGACTCCAGTCACAAAATTCACTCACAGTGAGAGCCACTGGCATCAGTGGAATTTTGTGTTTAATACTGGGAAGTGTGAGGTTCACATCCCTCTGGCATCTTCAATTTTAAAAAGCTGTGAATCTGCCTAAACAAACCCCAGACCGCTCTATTGGGTCCAAGCAATTCCCTCCTTGAGCTGTAAAGGGCTCATTTCCGTCACTGAACACGACTGTGAGGAGTCACTGAAAGTGTCTGCAATGTTGGGAAGGACAGTCCCTCCTTGCTCCTTGTCACGTGGATAGGCCACAGCACTGGGAGATCAGTGGGATGGGTTTCCCTCTATAGACAAGAGACAAGAATATCAAGCCCTGCACTTGTATGGATGCTGCCCACCTGTCTGAACTGACTTGTGGAAATACACTTTGAGGGGTTCTCCTGCTTGTAGGCAAATGTGGGCATGGGCAAAAGCTACTGCAAGTGAGGTAGGAGAGCACTGTGATGCTGCTCAGCAGTGCTGCGAGACTCTTTGCAATTCGCCCTGGCAGCCTGGGAGCCCTCTGACTTCCAGTGTGCAGTTTCAGGCTGTGCGGGGCTCAGCTGTACCTACAGCAGCAGAGCCAAGTTTGCAGATGATTTTCACACTAAGCAGCAGTCCTGTGTAATGCCAGGGCTGGGTTCGGAAGTCTGAGCTCTGTTCTCTTCTGCTTACACAGAGATCTGTTTGGAAACCTTCCCAGAGAATGACTGGCCATTGGTAAGGTAAAAAATCATTTCAAAATGAAATCTGCAAAAACTAATGTTGATAAGATAAAAATGTTAAGTTTGGCCTTCTCTGGGAACAAAGTATTATGATTTACCACTTGGAAAAACTGTTTATTTTTGTTTGGATGAGTTGCTTAGCAAATGAAAGGCATGGGATCATGCCCTGTGTGTATACATACATGTATGCAAGTGGAAGGTGTTTGCCCATTATCCAGTAACCATTGAACACCATGACCAAATTTAACAGAGGGGTGGAGGCCTCAGGGATAATACATTGCTACCAGTTTTTTCAAAGTGGATGGGCAGAAAAGAGAGATCCCGTAAATGCAGTTGTTGAAAGGAAGACTGCAGCAGGTGCTGAGCCTCTGTTAGATAACAGTGAAACCATATGAGAGAAAGACCTTAAAAACACCCAACTGCAGGCAAAACTCCTAATTTTCTTAAGAACATGAGCCAAACAACACTAAGACATAGAGCTATGGGGATCCAGGTTCTGTTTACTCCTCTGTTCATGGAACTACCTGCTTAATTTCCCTTTGGTCCTCATTTTTAGCAATAATATATCAAAATTAATCATTCAATCGAAATTAGACAGTTTGATTTTTCTCCCGGTGCAATGCTTCAAGTCAAAATCTCTTTACAACTATCTGAAGGTCTCTCTACAACTACCTGAAAGGAGGTTGCAGCAAGGAGGGTGTCAGACTCTTTTCTCAGGTGACAAGTGATAGGACATGAGGAAATGGTCTCAAGTTGTGCCAGGGGAGGTTTAGATTGGATATTAGGAAGAAATTCTTCCCGGAGAGGGTGGTCAAGCATTGGAACAGGCTGCCCAGGGGAGTGGTGGAGCCTCTATCCCTGGAGGTATTTAAGAGATGCGTGGTCATGGCACTAAGGGACATGGTGTAGTGATGGGACTTGGCAGGGCAGGTTGGTGGTTGGACTTGATGATCTTGAAGGTCTTTTCCAACCTCAGTGATTCTATGGTTCTATGAAAATGTACTTCTTATATTTCTGAAACATTTTTCTAGCAAATTTAATAAAACTCAACTGCTTCCTGCACAACATTCATTTATCACCTTGAAAAGCCAGTTGGGATTTTGCTGTCATGGAAGTTCATTGCTGGTGGTTGTTCTATATAGCTGAACAGCAGTTAGTGTTTGGTTCCACTCTAATCTCTCCTGATGCTGTGCTTGTCCACACTGCTGTTTTGAATGGCTGAGCTTGGTATAGCTAGGTACCTGACTGCCAGTGTTTGGAGATTACGGAATGACCCTGCAAGTGTATTCAGAAGAGCAGTATCGTCATCCACATTCACTGTGAAATTTGGGTGAGTTCCTTAGGATGAGATATAGCCACATGGCACCTGTATTTTGAGCACTGGGATTTTCTTGTACAGAGATATCCTGCAATTGTTGCCTGCTTATTTCCAAACATATCACTAGAATACATTTCCAAGAATATTTCTGGAAACTTATTTCCAGCTAGATGGATTTGCAATGCCAAAAGCACAGGATGATATGTTTAGAATTCCCTCTTATGCAGACTGTGTGCTGTTTGTGTGCAATAGCAAGAATGGGATACAATTTGCAAGCATCTCATGCCTTAAAACACCACCATAAACATAATATTAAAAGTTAAATATTTCAAGAAGCATAGTTCCCTAACTCTATGTCTGTAGCACTTCCAAACCTCTTCCTAAATTTTCAGAGGCTAGGTTTGCAAAAGGAAGATAAGCTTAAGACCCTAATTATTTTTACCCTGAGTAACAACTTGATTGCTTGAAGTGCTTGTCCTCTCATGCTTAGCTTGTTTGGGACACAGGAGATGGAGTGACTTCCAGAGAAAGAGAGCAACAGAGGCAGGGAAGAGAGCCAGAGAGCTGCATAAAAGTTACAGAAATAAATCAAGTTCCTACTGACATTTTGAATGAAACCTCCTTGGCTGTTTGTTTTTTCTGTTTTGCATTCAACAGAAATGTGAACAAATGCAATTTGCAAGCAAAATAATTTAAATGTGAATGCTTAATGGTCCTGAGAAGAAAACTTGAGATTGTGTAACCCCTTAATACCAACACACCTTTTAAAATCAATAGGCGGTGCCTCCGGATTGAGGGAAGTAGTTAAATTAGCCTTGAATGTTGAGTATTTAAATCTGAATGATTTGGAGCCTATAGTTTATTTGCTGGAGAATTCTGCACTTCCATTTAAAAGAACAAATTTCACCATTTATTTATAGACTGTTCATGCAGTGAGATGTGACATGCATAATTATTTGCTCAAGAGAATAATTAGTATGGGAATAAAATTGCAGTACAGATTTCACTTCTTCTTTAACTGAAAAGGATAAATAAGTTACCTGCTTGAACTTTATTCTCATGGCTTTGGGATCTTTTGTTTATCTAAGGTGTTCAATTTTGCATCAACAGAATTACAATTCAACTAGTTTGCTTACTCACAGTTAATGTATGAGAAGGGGCTGTCAAAAGTTCACCAGAATGATCAACGAAAAATTGATTTTTTTTTCTGAGTAGATCTTTTCCGAATTTCCTTATTTTATTTCTGTTGTTTTCCCTTTTTCTACTACTCGCTATCCAAATGATCTCTGTTCACATGTTCTAGTTGGTGTTATTTTGCGATGTGTTTGCTCTAGGTACACAGTGTAGGTACTGCAGTTATGCAGCTTGGCTCCCTATGTTTCCTGTCTAACCAGTGGAGAGAGACAGCCTCTTCAGAAAGAAACTGTGCTGCTTTGATATGTTCCCTGGAGGAACTTGTCTCTTCCCATTATCTACAGAGGAAGCCTCTGAAAATGAGCCTCCTCACTTTGGCACTTAAGAATACTCTGAAAAATGTTCCCTGCCACTATCCCAGTGCCTGAGTAGCTCTTCTTTTTGATTATTTTGATGTATTCTTCCATTCATATTCAGGAGTGTCTTTCACCAGTTCTGGCATCTCCCTTGTTATCTACTTCCCATCCTTCTTTGTAACTCCTAGTGCTAAATCCTCGTGCTCCCTCATTCCTTCCATCCCTTCATCTCGTCTCTTTCTCTTACCCCACACATTTCTTCTGCCTGAATCCCTTCATTTTGAACCTCAGTCCTAAGAGGCATTTCCCCCCAAATTTCTGTTTGCTATTCAGTTCATTCCTCCATTTTTCAAGTCTCTCTATGAGCTGACTGCCTTGCCTCTCTTTAAACCCCTTTCTGATTCTCTCCAGTCCCTCTTCTACCTTCTGTTGAGGCTGCCCATGCTGGAGATCACAGACACATACATTGCTTGCAAATGTTTCAATGCAATTAGGCATATTTGCAGCAGCTCTATATGTTTAACTGGTTTGCTTGTCAGACATTGTCAAAATCATCACCAAATGCAGATCAGAGAGGAGGTTTTCCCTCAGCTCCAACTGTCTGCAGCTGTTGGCTTTGGTTTGATTCATTTCTTCTGTTTTCCTCTAGAACATGGGACTCATTGCACCTATTTCTGATATTATCTGGACATTTCAAATAGCAAATCCCTGTTATTTTGGAGAGCAGAGATATTGCCAGCATCCTCAGTCTCTCCCAGTATCCTGCTGGGCCAGACCATAATTTTTGTGGTCTCTTGGACTGCAGTCTTATGGCTGCTGCAGGATGCTGGTGAGTGGTGGGTGATCTGTGGAGGTTGGAGGGCAGAGAGCATGATTTTCATGACCAAACTCCATGGGGGCGGGACTTTACCAATCCTGGCACACTGGGACTTTTACAGTGAATGTCTATATTATTGTAGTGTGTTGGTTTTCAGTGTTATTATGCATTCAAATAGGCTATTGATGTTTTTTTTGTTTGTTTGTTTTGGTTTGGTTTTGGGTTTTTTTTGTTTTTTTTTTTGTTTTTTTGGTTTTTTTTTGAGGAAAATGAGGATTAAGGGCTAAGGCAAGGGGGAAGAAACAGTAACTTTAACATGCATTTCTGAAGATGCAAAAAAGAATGGTGCAGATCCAATGTCATAAAACCCCCACAGCTTCTGCACAATCAGGTTAATACCCATTGTGTAAATGTCATGTGATAGCATTAGCAACTCACAAATGCAGTGAATGCCATGATGCCCAAGGAAGCACAGAGATAGAAATGGCAGTTTAGGAGAAGCTCTTTGGTTGCAGCTGGTTTTAAGGGAATCCATCCTTTGACACAGCAGATACTCTGTACCTGTACAGTTGCATTAGTTGATCACCATTTGAAGGGAGCTTATTTCATCTTGCTTCAGAATAGGCACTTGCAGAGCACCTGTGAACTGACCCTATAAATATTGATGCCATAGAATATATGGCACCCTATAAGAATTGATTGCTTTCCACCGGCTAGGAACACTAGGTCAAATGCAGCCCTCCGTGCAGTAGATAGCTGTAACCGGGGAGGTGCATTGCGCCCTTCTGCAAGCAAGCTCCTGACCAGCACAAGCAATGAGGACTTTGCCTGCATCCGTGTCATTTTTTTTGCTCACTTGGAAGGTGATGCCCATGACAGTTTTCTCTGTTTCTGAAGTGCCAGTCTCCACTGGATATCTTTCACACAGGGATCTATTATTTTAGTGCGTGTTACTTGTATTGGTTGCTTTAATGGCTCTGATTTGACCTGATCATAATTCAGACCCACATGTCAGTATTAGAAGAAACAGCAGGGTCCAAAAGCTTATTTAAGGTTACTGGAAAAGAAGGGACAGCCCTGCTTCTTTCCTTTGAGTTATCAATATCTCTACAGTCAGAGCATTAATAAAGTTTTGCATTTCTTCCTCCAGAGAGAATTGTTTTCCAAGCACAGCAGAGTTGTATCTCCTTACAGGGCTTTTATCACAGATGGGGCCTCACTGACTAGAAGAAACTTGGAGTGCTAGAAGTTAAGAACACACACCTGAGAAGTCCCTGAAAGTCCTACTGCATTATGACTAGGGATGTTGTCTGGAAGTGGAACCGATTCTGGTGACAAATCCTTCTTCTTCAGATCACATGGTATTTTGGAAACCAGGCCAAAAATCTACCCATGTTTTTTTCTAGCTTATATAGACCAATGCTGGAATTTTCTCATGAACATCTATGATTTTGCAGCCAGTACCAACAGCTGATGAAAATCTGATACACTGGAAGTGGCAAGAAGGGCTGCTTTATATCTTGATGTTGTCTAAGTTCTTCCCCTTTTCCAAGCTACCTGCAAATATTTCATCAAGCAGTACACACCACAGTTAGAATGTTTAAGTGAGGTACTGCCTTTATTGGAACCTGAGAGCAAAATTAGAGATGCATGAATATTAGGACAGCTCAAGCTGCAAACAAGAAAAAAAATGCAAAATAATTAGCTGAAACCTCAAATCTAAGTACCTAAATTTTGGATCCGTCTTGTATGAGCCAGGTGGATGCAGAGACATGAAGAATAGCATAATTTGTTTTGTATGTTATCTTCTATTCAGTGGCAGGAACGTGCTGTTCCTTTCAGTAACAAAATGCTGAGCCTGGCCTTATTTGCCCCTGAATGCTATGCACAGCTGACTTTGCAAGTTTGAAGGCAGAAACTATTTGAGAAAGCATACTTGATCCCATCCTTCTATCAGTTCATGTTTTCCACTCAAGAACACTGGCTTCTCAACATCCTTGTGACATCATGAGTACTGTTTTCAGTAGGTAAATTGCTGTTCTGGATTATTGATTTATTATTTCTTCGGTGGCCTTTTACAGATAAAGGAACCAATAAAGACAGAGCAAAACAAGAGGACAAAAAAAGAGAAAGAAAATTGTGTGTGGAAGGTGGCAATTATTTTGAGGGAAGCATTCCCTTGTGTGCACCTGTTTCTAATAGATCTTTACCATTTTCCCCCCATTCATTTTAATGCTTCTCCCCCTGCTCAAATAGCTGCAGAAAACTGGGATCTATATTCCAGCTCCTAATTCAAAACTCCCTCTGATCTGCAAACCTAAGGGTAGGTGAAATTCTCCCCAGGACTCAGCCAGCATTGACCTGAAATTGCACTATTTACAGAATCTCTGTGCTTCAGGCATATTAGAAAAAATGTGGCCAAACAGTCCCACCAGTTTGCAGAACAGGATTCCTATATCTTGTCTGCTTTGTTTTTGAAAATACAAGTGCTGTAGACCATATCCCACATAATCTTGTGGGTTTTCCTCCTGCAAGACAAGGCAAAATGCCAGCTAGAAGTTGAGGAGGAAACTGGCAAAGAAAATATGTCCTTGTGTTTCAAAGGGCTGTTCATGCTTTCCAGACAAATTAAAAAAAAAAAAAAAAAATCTGTTTGCATCAGTGGAAAAAGTACTCCAAAGACATCATGCACCTGTATAACCTGCTGTCAGACCTGTGCCAGCCTCCCGCTCACTGAGGATCTCGGAGGGATCCTGTGATGCAGCGGGGTTCCAGCCACGCGCACCCAGACTGTGCGCCCCGAGTTGTTCTGTGGGGTGACTCAAGACAAAGAGAAGGGCTTCTGGGATCACAAGCAAGGCAGGTAACTTTTACCACTTCACAACTCCAGTTACTTACTTAGTGTCTTAAATACTGGTCGAGGAACCTACCCGTGGGCATTCAAGCTTGGAAGTAGTTTGGCTCAATTCACGGGTGTTTCTCTTAATCTATTTGCCTGATTGTTTGTTTGTTTTTCATTTTTAGAAGCAAGATTCTTCTTGCAATGAAATTTTCCCTATGTGAACTTCTTTCCTGGCACATCTCCACCATGCCCATATGAATACAGTAGAAAAAGGGAAATTTGATCTCTATTAAATCCATGCACTTATGCAATCTATAATATCCTGAGGTTAAAAATAGGCTGTCCTGGGAATCTGGCTACTCAGTGACTTGTACCAGAGAGCATGTCCTTTAGGTTAGAAACTCAGTGTTGTACGAGCTTCAGGAGTATGTGTCACGCTGGTGATCTACACCTGCAAAAATATGATGGAAGCAGGGCAACTCTGGAGTAATTTGAATACTGAATATTTATGTAGTTATTGAGACGTGCCATGAGGGTCATTCAGTGGGGTCAGTTGCACATTTGCACATATAATGAGGTCATCTAGACTCCACTTCTAAGTCATGATTCGTTTTATTCTAACAATAGATGATTCAAATGCACAAATGTGTCTAGATCTCCTCTGAATAAAAAAGGAGCCTAAAGTGACTGCTCAGAGGCAGACACATGGATTGTAAACATTGCAGACTGTGCAAGAGGAATTCTGCCCTGTGAGAACAGCCTGAGTTAAATATTGAGGTATTTTACCCAAATTACTATTATTAGGTTGAATTGACAGTGCTGATTTAAACAAACAAACAACACAACAAAACAAAAAACAAAACACAAACTGGAAACTCTGACACTGACTCAAAATAAGACACATTTCCAGAGGACAAGCCTGCTTTGGCTCTACAGAGAGCAGCTCTAACTCTTGCTGAGTCCGGCAAGTAAATTTTGGACATAAGGACTAAAAAGCCCAGGAATGGAGAAGAAAATAGGAATCTTAGACTGTTTCCAGAAGTGCTGATATATCACTGTCAGGAACTGGTCGTTGTAGCCCACAGCAAGTGTTTGAAGAAGTCAGATCTGCATAGGTGACTACTTCAATAGACACACACGTGCTGTTTTAGAAGTTTCCGCTTCATGCCTCTGCAGGTATTACTACCAATAAGCCATCACTCTTCAGAAGGCCATCTGCTTGCCGTTAGCATGGATTTCTGAAGAAGACTTGTTGATGGCTGGGCCTACCATATAATCACAGGGTGTTGGAGCTGGGGCCTGCCCAAAGATGGGAGAGTCACATCTCTTCCTGGAAAAATAAAGGATTAACGCCTGAGGCACTGCAGTCAGAGAGAGTTCTTGTAGGCAGGATGCTGTTAATTTAGATGTTACGCATACAGAAGTGCACAAAGGACCTTCTGTGTCACTGAACCCTCCCAGCTGGAGTTCCAGACCTACTGCTATGGCCACGCTGGTTTCGGTACCCGAGTTACTTCCCTGAGGCTCACTCAGATGTATCTCCAAGCACTGTATTCACAGTGCTGGCTGAAGTGCAGTCCACCAGTAGTTCTTCAGGCAGCTCTCATGCACGTCAGCAGCTGCAGGGCTAGCCAGCCTCACTTTTCTGAGAAGTTGCCACCTTACAAACATAAAGTAACATTTGTAACTTTTTAAAACTTCCCTGAACATCTTTTATTACTGCTGGTAACTCATGTTCTGCAACATGCAGAGCACACTTGAGCTCTTCTCCCTGCTGCTTTCCACGAATGTTAGAGTTGATTCTTACCCTTGGATGATTTTGGAGCACAAGCATCCCAGGAATTTCCACAACTCTACAAGATGCTATTCATAATTGAAGAAAGATCTTGTGGACTGTTTTTTTCACAAGCTCAGAATATGTAGCAAACATATTAGGAGAATTTACTGACCACAGCTGAAGAGGTGTTTGTACACTTAGTAGCATGTTGGCACCTAAGCTCTTCTGTGGATGTAGACCTGTCCACATGCTCATAGCTGCACATTGCCATGGAGGTATTTGGGCTTGAAACCATTAAAGCCAAACTTTTCAAACTCTAGTGCCTAAATGAGACATGCTTTTCCACTTACTGCAAATGTCAGAAGTCCTTTATATATTCCCATAGAAGAAGAGCAAGCTCCAAAGTCAGTGGTTCTTTGGGAGCAGGTGCTGGAGTGAGCACGTTCCCCTGCCTGTCCAGATGGCTATCATGTTAATGGCTTATTGCTTGCCCCTGGGCAGCTTTTCTGGATACACCTGGCAGCACTTAACCTGTCAGGTCAGTTCAAAGCAGTGGGTCCCCACGTGCTCCTAGGAGTGCACTTCAGCTGCGCTCAAATCCAGCCTGGTGGCTTGCTGTCTGAGTAACTGCACGCCTGGTTTGTCAGAGTGGCCTTCAGCTGCCCATAACAGGCAGTACAGACAAACTGGGGAAAGACAAACTCCCCAGCCCTGTCAGCTGCCTCCTGAAATGACTCACGTGGCTCTGGGCTGCTCATGCTGCATCTGCCCAAACCAAAGCTACATCCAGCTTCCAGTTCACCTCCTGTCTCCCCACCCCACACTTTCTACCTCCGTAATTGCAACCACAGCCAGAAGCTCCCATAGTCCCTAGTACTTCTGTGAGCGATGATCAGTCCATAGTTATTTGCTCTCATGCGAGGCATTGGTTTGCATTTACTTTGCCTGGGATGAGCTTTTTTTTTTTTTTTTTGAGCTCTAGACAAAAGTCTACTAAACTGGGGGGGCATAGCTGTGTGATGGCCATTTCAGGCCCAGCCATCATCACTTAGCTGGGAGCTGCACTCATCCACCTAGCACCTTCTTGCTTTCTCTCATTCAGGCACTGCTGGAGCTCTCCCTCCGTTAGCAGGCCGTCACAGCATGCTGCGCTCCAGCACAGCACAGTTATTTCATTGAATCACAGAATGGTTTGGGTTGGAAGGGACCCTAAGGATCATCTGGTTCCACCCCCCTGCCATGGGCAGGGACACCTCCCACCAGACCAGGCTGCCCAAAGCCCCATCCAGCCTGGCCTTGAGCACTTCCAGGGATGGGGCATCCACAGCTTCTCTGGGCAGCCTGTTCCAGTGCCTCACCACCTTCATGGTAAAGAATTTCCTCCTAACATCTAATCTAAATCTATCCTCTTTTAGTTTAAACCGTTCCCCCTTGCCCTATCACTACCTGCCCATGCCAGTCGATCACTCTCTTTCCCCCAAAGAGATGCGGGCCAGAGGAGGGGAGCTTGGGCCAGGCTCCTCCAGGAACCGCCGGTCACTGCCAGAGCAC
>VXAA01001562.1:381374-399896 GCA_013399115.1 Anseranas semipalmata | reverse complement strand
TGCAGCTGTAATGCTGCAACCTGAAGTGATGAAAAAAAAAAAAAATCAAAAATCCATTGAGTTTACTAACTTAAATGATTTTTCACGAAAGGTGAGAGCTGAGTGATCCGGTGGATGTCTCGGTTAAATTCTCTGCACCGCTTTCACCGTGTTTTGGGGACAGCCGCCCTCCAGGGCTCCTGGCGCGGGGGCTTCAGGTGCTGGTGGGAGCAGCGGGTTTCTCGGGTGCACGGGCAGCACGCTGCCATCTGCCGCTGCAGGTGCCATGGGATGGTTTTTTTATTCCTCTCTTCAGTTACAAATGTCCCCTCTCTGCTTCATTGATATTGCAGGCCTTTCTTTTTGTTGCCTTAAGATTCTGATCGAACGGTTTACAGATTGATTGGTGCTATCTGGTAGTCCACCTTCAGAAGAAGGTTGTTTGTAGTGTGTATGCTATTGAGAGGGACTTTCTAAGTTTTCAAAACAGAGCAAAAACTTGTGTGTCCTTTTGTTTTACAGTTTCTTACCTTTTCGGAGCGCTTAAGTAATGTTAATATCAATATTATTCATCGGATTGACAGAACTGGAAGCTATGCTGAGGTGAGAAGAGCAACAGCAGTCATTTTCTGCAAAAGGATCTCAGATCACTCCCCAAGTAGACACACTCCCTGAAAGATTCACTTAAAAATTTCTTTGGGGAGGGAATTAGAAAGAAGCTCATGGAAGAGTTGCCTTTCCAGGAGCCTCATTTCCTGCTTTGTTCCCTTTTTCTTTTTGAAATGCTTCACAGTATTGCTATAGAGACTCTTTGACAGTATCACCCTGATCGCTTCCATGTAGCTGGTGGGTCTATGGTTGTTTCTAAGCATGGAAGACGCTGCTCTGAACAGCCAGCATTCCTAGGTCCAGTCCTGCAAAGACTTAAGGATTCAGTGTAGTTGCAATATTCGCAGAACATGCATGTCTTTATAGATCGTAAAAAAGATCATCCGTGTGTCCTGTACATCATCACTGTGAATATAGTGCTTTGCAGGTTATTGCCTCCTGGTCTGCTGGATTGTTTTTCTGAACTTCCCACTCAATAGCTATGAGGATGACAAGAAATCCCAAAACACTTGTGTTGGGTGGTCTGTGGTTCAGCATCTTAGATTATCAAGGCCAGTCAACAGAAGTCTAAAAAGCAATTATGTAAATGAGTCCTGTCACCAGAAACACAACACCCTTTGAAATGAAGTCATCAGGATTTCTTAAAATATTCTTAAACTGTTTGAAGCAGTAGATAGTTCTTTTCACTTGAACTTCTCATTTTTACAGGCTACATTTATAGGAGTTGGTAAACTATTATTTTGTCTTTATTTTGACAGGAGGTTGAAACCTACTTTTTTGAAGGACTACAGAAATGGAGAGAACTGAACCTCACTCAGCATTTTGGTACCTCATTTTTATTTGTTGATGTTTTCTGTCTGCCCCAAAGTGTAAAAATACATTTCTTCTGCATCCAGAGCCCACTTGGAGATTTTCTATTGATTGGGTTTTGGACTGGGCTCTGGAGAGCTATTATTTTTTAGCATCCTTCATGTTCACCAGGAACTGGACTATAGTTTTCATGGTTTCTCTTTTGTGCTTTGAACAGTGCAGTTCTACAAAGAAGTGGCCAACAAATGCCAGTCCTTCAACCAGCTGGTCTATTACCAGAGTACCATTGTGGAGAGCTTGAAGACACATTTGCAAGTCAAAGGCAGTCTTGCTTATCAGCCCTTATTAGAGTAAGTATATGGTGACAAAATGTAGTCAGAAACTTGAAGGTATTACAAGTAGGTAATACAAGTTCTGTTGTGAGTGTTCTTCTTCTTTATTGTACATTAGTAAAGAAGTATAACAATGAGATGCCCAAAGTGGTCATATTTCCCTGATAGAGCTTCACGGTCCTAAGCCTTTAAAAAAAATAACTATGACAAGGCAGCAAATTAGCGTGCTTACTGAGTGTCAGACAGAATATTAATATGCTTCAGTTGACATTGATCATCTGTGTCTTCTTGTTTAATGTTATCTACTTGAAGTATTTTGAATTTTGAAATTGTTGCCATCCACAGCTGCCTAATAGGTAATATTTAAGTAAAAGTGAGAGGTAAGAGTGATTCTGTCTGTCTTTCTGAAGAGATTGTGCTGGATTGCAAGCAATGCTTATCTAGGTTTTTATTGGTTTATTTTAAAATACACTAACACTGTTGTGTTGTCTGAAACACAGTCTAGTGGTGCAACTGGCTCGAGATCTCCAGGCTGATTTCTATCCTCACTTCCATGACTTCTTCCTGGCCATCACCAAGTTGCTGGATACACAGGACACAGAGTTGCTGGAATGGGCTTTTACATCTCTTTCCTATCTCTACAAATACTTGTGGAGATTGATGGTGAAGGACATAAGCAACATATACAGGTAAAGGCTGTGTTTAATGTCTGTCTTGATCAGCAGTTTTTAAATGCTATAGGAATGCAAGTGCCATACAAATATGTGGCTTAATGCTTCAGTATACTTGTTAGCATGCTTTTTGCACTTTCTGAAACAGACTGTGAGCCTTATTATCACATGCAGCTCCTTTGAGATCCCCCTGACTTGCATGGGCCACTGTACGGGTTGTTCTGCAGTTTTGAGCATTTGGCCCTCTTTTCTCCTGGTGTGATGGATGCAGGTGGTGATAGGAGAGGAAGCAGCTACCTTGGCTGGGTAGACAAAGCTCAGGAAGGCACTGGCAGTTCAGATGAGTCTAAATTCAACACAGGTCTCTTGGTACCTGTCAAGTACCTCAGTCATATTTGTATCATTTCTGTCCTTTCCAACTTCAGACACCTAGACTTACGTATCAAATGGATTCCTAACTGTTCCCAGGCACCTGCTTCTGGCTGCTTGTAGAGGCTGAATACTGTGCTGGATGGACCTGTGGTCTGACCCACTATGACTGCTTGCTCAATCTTACGCTGCTCTGGTAGCAGCTCTCTTCTTTTTGTCAGAGTCAGTGGGTCCGTGTTGTTTCCTACTACTTTTAATTCAAAACAGATGGAGCAAAAGATGGGTTACAGATTTCCTCCCCAACCCAGCAAAAGCTGTCAGGCATATTGCAAAAACATCTGTTTGGCTGTGAATCTGAGGCACCACTCTCTGCACTTAACATGTGCTGAGCCACCTGTAACTGTTACTGATATTTACCAGAGAACTGCAAATACTTGTCACCCCTCTAAATTGTATCTTTGGAAAATTTACATGCACAGGAGAGTTTGTTGGCTCAGCTGAAACACAAATCTGGTATATCAAATCAACTTTGGTTTCACTTAGTGCTGCTGAGTGTATCTGTTGAAAGTCTTGATGCTGCAATTGGATCTGTGTGGATCAAGAGTTGTTAGAGGTATATAGTCTGCACCTTAAGTTGCCTGGTGTTATCATTTGATTTTCTTTGCAAGACTGTTCTTTATACAGGGAGGGTGGGGAGGAGTGGAATTGAGAAAGGTATTTGCCCTCTCTAGGCGGACACATTCTTGGTGTTTGTAAAACGTGGCGATATAAAGTGAAAATACAATTTTTAAAAACAATTGGTGGCAATTCTTGCACTGCCTTTAAGACAGTTTATTGTTGTGTGTTTTTGTAGCCTGTACAGCACCCTGCTGGCTCACCACAAACTTCACATCAGAAATTTTGCTGCTGAAAGTTTTGTCTTTTTGATGAGAAAGGTAAGTGAGGTGTTTGTACCTTGACTCTGTCTCCATTCTGTGCTGGCTCTTGGCTTCAATATGTAACAAGTTTTTTGTAAAGGAGGGTTTACAAGGCCTGAACTGGCATTCTGCATGTCTTGAGTTGGGATTTTCAGTGAATGTTTTGCTGAGTGTATAATGTACTTCATATCAGTAGTGGCAAATAGAAGCCTTAGCACTCTCTGTTGTAAGAGCAGTTAAACCAAATGTTCATGGTTGGTTTATCTAAAATGTCTAAAAATGGGTCATCTTACAAAAGGGAAGCTCTAATTTGTAAATGCACATTTGCTCACTGGCTTTTTTCAATAATGCTTTAAAGCCTTTGTAGAACAAATTCTTGTGACAACCTTTTTGCACTCCTGAAAATCAGAGTATTTAATGTTCGCAGGCAGATCCATCACGGTCAAACAGCAGCTTTTCATGGAGTAAGGAAAGACAGTGGTAGTTGTTGATTTTTTTTTTATTTTTTTATTTTTTAGTCAAAGCATACAAAAGCCAGGATTCCTGAGAATGACTAGCAAATTTGGGTATCCCTGTTTTTGTCCTAAGTTGGGAGACCTTAATAAAGCACATTTGTTTAGTTGTTTTCAGAAGTTGCTGAACTTCAAGTCAAGTCCTCAGGCACAGAGGGTTTCAAAATCGGAGGCCAGAAGTCCTTGTAGTATTCCCAGGAGTTGTTATAGTTTTGGAGACTGGGTTCTGCTTTCAGCTGATACACGTCTCTTTCCATGCCAGAGCAATGACCTTTGTGTTTCGGTTGTGACCAATTTAGTGGTGCGTTTATGCACATGCTTAACTCTAAAATTGTAAGAATAATCAAAAGGACATATTTCCGCTGCAGTGGCCTCAGTAGACCCATGTTCATTTAGGTGGGGGGACCAGTAGCAACTGAACAGCTGACTTTTCCTCCTTTTAATTTCCTTGGTGGTCACAGAAATAATGAATTTGAACTGATGTGGAAAGGCAGGACTAGAAGAGTAACATGGTGCTGTGGAGCCATTTAATTGTCTCTATTCATCTGGTAATTCTGAATAGAAGATGACTTTTTTTTTTCTCCTTGTGTTTTGTAGGTTTCTGATAAAAATGCCCTCTTCAATTTAATGTTCCAGGACCTGGGAGAGCACCCCGAGAAGGTGGAAGGTGTAGGACAGCTACTTTTTGAGATGTGCAAGGGTGTTCGAAACATGTTCCACTCTTGTGCGGAGACGGTAAAGACAAGAAGAAAAGATAGCTGGTTTAAGTGTTGCTGTAATGGAGCCTTAGGCAATGCTTAGTGAGACCACTGAGTGTTGCCTTGTTCACCTCAGTGGATCCTTAGTGATAAACATGCTGTTCATTATTTAACAGGATCTGAAAGCCTCCTTCTAAAAATCTTTTTTTGGGGATGGAAAGGTCATTTTTTAGTCATTCCTATATGATAGGGACCTAGGAGTTGGACTCAATGATCCTTGTGGGTCCCTTCCAACTCAGGATATTCTATGATTCTATGATATAGATATATATTAAAATGATACTGCTTGTTAATTCTATACATATTTTATACGCTCCATATGAATGTAAAAACAATTCAGATTTTAAGTGATAGCCTAATTTTTTTCCACTAATCATTCTAGAGAAAATTGAGATCACTGAAATATTTTAGCAGTATCTTGCGCTAACTAATTTTAGAATTGCTAGATTTATTTTCTCTTTTCCTATACAGGCTGTGAAATTAATTCTGGTAAAGCTAGGGCCTGTTACTGAAGAGGAAATTGAACTACCATGGATAACTGTTGGAGAAGCCTTTCAGCAGATGATCAGATCAGCTGCAGTGTATATCCATAGGGAGCATTTTGATATTATTTTCAAGTGCCTGGAGGTATGTTGATTTACCTTTTTTTTTTTTTTTTTTTCCTGTTCATGAGAGACTGAAGAAAAGCTGTGTGCACTTACCAAGAAAACTATTTGTGACCTATTAGATCAGAACTGGGTTTTCTCTCCTTTGGAAACATTAACTACAGTGTCATGTGTATGGAAAAAATCCCACCCTTCTTTTGCAGAGTGAACCAGGTAGCTGTGCTGTCCTGTGAGTGATAAGGGAACCACTGTGTGTGAGAATTGGAGCTCGGTCCCACATCTGGGCAAGGAGGGTTTGTGAGATCTGCCTTTGCAGAGACAGGTGTTGCAGGTGTTGTTAGGGCTTTCCTTATGCTACTGAACTAGATCTGCTGATGGTTCCAAAACTGCTTTGTGACGGTGAAGGGGAAGCCTCTTTTGCTGCAGCTCTCTTTACATCAAAGATTTGGGCTGAACTTGGAGAGCCAGTTTAAGCCTCGGACCCGAGTGTTGTGAATCAGAGTGTTTTCAGTCTGGGTGTTCCGATGTTGGTTACACTCTGAGGTCTGAGCAAGTACAGCTGAATGTCGTGGGCTGTGCTGTGCTGGGTCAGGGTGATGTAGAATGATGAGCAAGGGCCTAGCAAGTGGTTTTTACTTACCTAATCACCGTTTAGATGTTTTCTTCCTTGGGATTGGGATTTGCTAAGGGGAATGGAAACCTCTTGCAATTGACAACATATTCTGTCAGTTCTTCTCAGAAGGGTGAGATGGGAAACTGTGGGAAATGGTACACATGCGTACCTCATTTAGGGCAGTCCTTCCAGCATTGGTAAATAGTCCTGTTTGTGTGGTACTGGGAACTCCCTACCTGTGGCTATCCGTAGTTTCCCCCCAGATCCCATCCTGTTCCTCCTACCTCACCCAGTATGAAAGCAGTTACTGGCTGATTGTTTATTAGACACAGAATTGTTTGCCACTGGATGTTTTGTAATCCTGGAATCTGTGTCACCTGCAGTTGTGAGGAAATCTTAAGAACTGATGACATAAGCCTCATTAAAAATAAATAGAATTGTTTTTTACCTTGGGAACTAGTGAGTGAGTAGGGATTAGTTGTGCTCAGTGTCTTCCTCAGAGGGCAAATGTTGACATAGTCTATGACAGGTCTCTCAACTGGGTTCAGTGTATAGGACCAATGGTAGGATTTTATATTCTCTGGACTGAAAGAGACACTGATGAGAGTGATCCAGGGCAGCTCCATTATCAACATAATGTAGATTATCTGAGTAACCTCTCACGTTAGCATAAGGATGCTAAAGTATAAAAGTACTTAAATTCTGGTGATCTTCAGTGGAAGCTGGGTGCTTCCATACCAGTTTGGGTCTGGAGATAAGTCCTCTTCCTCTTTCTCTTCCTCTTTCCTGTTTGCTATGTAGTTTGTTGGCCTTATCTTGGCAGGTATTTCTGTTTCTGTCCAAGGAATCCAGGATGCTTGTTTTTACATAATGGGAATCCCATGGTATTTCTGGGAGGTTTAGTTTGTTGAATATGAGTGATGGAGTCGGCAATAGTTTGTTGGGCTGATGAAATGTTGATTCTTTAGAATGGCTTTCAGATAGCAGTAAGTAAAACTGGGTCTGATCATTTCTCTGAAACATTTTGCTTTCCTTTTTTATTTAAACAGGAGTCACTCTTAGACTTGCAGAGCAAAATAACTAAGGCCAACTACCGTATGGCTTCAGAGCAGATGGAAAGGATTCTGCAAGCATATCTGATCCTAGCAGAACATGCAAATGGATCCAAAATCCCACTGCCTGAAGAAATCTGTCAGGTAGGTCAGACCATTGCTTTGCCTGGCTTGCCAAAGAAGTATCAGTTGAACCTGGAAGAGGTATGGTCAGCTGCAGCACTCTGAAACATTCCTGCTGTGTTAGTAGGCTTACAGTTTGAGTCAAGTGGACAGAGATTTATTGGTAGTATTGCTGCCTCTCCAGTCCCATGAGAATTTTGTCAGGTAATACTGGGGGAGTTCTTTAAATAAGCAAGGGGAAAAGTGAGATGCTGCTGCTAGAGACCATGCTGTGCTGTAATTCCTGCTACTGTGAAGGAGAGCTAGACCCCCATATCTGTGGTAGAGCAGTTCCACCAGATTCACGTGTATTTGACCCTGTGGGTTCAGATACAGGTTTTATGCCTTCAAACTTTGACAGGACTATTAGGATTTATTTCTGTGGACTGAAGCTTAGAATACCATGTCCTCCTGCTCCAGGGACCGTCTAGGTTGTTCAGACCTGGCAATCATCACGTCTTAATACATGAATACTTAATACTCTTTCATTTCAGATTTTAATAAAAATGTTACAAACACCAGATCTCTTGCCATCTTGCTGCAAGACCCTGCTGAACACCATTTCTGCATTACTACTTGCTGAGAATGTTTTCTTGCCCGATTCTTTGACCAAGGAAGCTGTTGAGAAGGTAACAAAGACTTCTTCTTATAGGAGAAATCCCCGAGTCCAAGTTCCCTACAGCAGCCTGATTTCAGGACATGCCACTTCAGGCCGGGTAACAGACTATAACGTTCCCTTTAGGTTTTTCACGCTGGTAAGAGAGAAGCTGCCCAATGCCTAAAATAATGCCTGCTGTGGTCTTGGGACTCCTTGAGAGTCTCACACAGACTGTCAATGTGTTATAATGGTACTTCTGTGGCAGACATATTTGCAATGAAAAACAGGCCCTGCTTTGAACACCTACAGCATCTGTGGAGAAAGGAGGGAGAACAGAAAAGGGAGCATGTTCTCTCCTGGATTATGGAGCCGGTCAGCAAGTTGGACTTGGTTGAAAAAGTACATTTTCCACTAAGCTGCTGAACATGTAGTGAGCATAGGTTAGGCTTGTGAACAAGGTTCAGGCACTTGCAGTTTGATTTAGAAAGCACAGGGTGTCCTGGTTTCGGACCGATCAACCAGTACTGATCAAAGGGTAGGCATATTTCAGTGCTATTGCTCCTGAAGCACTGACAGGACCAGTTGCATACATTCCTATCAAATGCAGTGTTGCAAAGATTAATAGAAGATGGTACTATGGAGTCTGTTACAGTACATGAAAATTTCTCAGTTTAGAGTGTGGACTGTAGTTGTACTGTGTGTATGGAAAATAAAGATGTCATGTGATTTGCAATGGGAAAATAAGGCTGTTACAATTGTTTAAAAAAGGTCAGGTTTCATGTGGACTTCAGTGTCGGCTTGTGCTGAAGTAAGATTGGTTCTGCCTGTGGCATCAGTTCACTTTTGCTCAGGAGATGTGATCCTTCAGACATTTGGCTATACTTGTGTGGGTTTCTGTTAAGCTGGAGGAGGCTTAAAGCTGTCCTTGTAATCTGAAGGGTCTGGGAAAGGATTTCTGGGTGCATATTTCTGTGTTGCACATCTCTGCATTGAAAGGCACTGATCCCATGTGCGATCAGGAACATTTCCTATCTTGGTTCATTCAGAAGCACATAGGTTGGCTCCCCGCCCCCGAGGTGGTAAACTTCTGCAGCCAAGTTTGGTGGAGTCATACACCAGGAGGTACACAGGAAGAATGCAGAGCCAAAAGATCTTTCAGGCCTAAGCTTCTTTCTAACAGTGTGTCTATGCTACAGTCCAAGAACTTTCAGCTTACATTTTCCACATCACTTTAAAGAGCTATTTAAGCTATCTTTGCGCAGAGCCAGCTTGGATCCCAAAGGGTTTCTTGAAAGGGCTATGCTACTTCTGTACCTGAGCTGTGACTAGAAACAATATTGTTATGTGTGGCTGCATAACAAACCATGCTAGTTGTGAACAGAGAGTCGGGCTGGGTGTCTGAGGGTTTGTAGCATGGTTGATTGGTAACCAGAAAAATGTCCCATGGATAATGGAGACTTAAGTATAAAATGTCTCTTGTTAATGTGTTCCTGTCAGCCTTTCATTTGCATCTTGCAGGTATTCGCAAGTGGATTTGAATGGCGCTTTCTTTTGGACTTCTCTGAAGCAATGTTCACAATGAAGCAATTTGAAAGGGTAGGTGGAAGCTCTTGTGCATTTTGTTTATTTTTGTTGCCAAAGGAGGTGTGAGATGTTATTGTGATGAGGACACCTGGAGAAGGGAAATCCATAGTATATTTATTTGCCTTGTATACTAAATCATTTCAGTGTATGGACATGAAGTTTATTTAAACTTTTGGTGTGATCTGGTAAGAATGAAAGAGGTTGATTATGCCATTGTGTTAGAACTTGGTAATGGTGCTCAGGGTTGGAGAGGCTATCAGTGTTCACAGAGAGAAACTTGTCTGTTGAGAAGTAAAGGTGTGGGATTGTTATGGATAGGATGAGGAGAAGGAGTTTTGGAGAAGGTAAGTGGAAATGGAGAATAAGGGATGTCTGACAGATCGGGCCTGGAACTGGTGATCTGGGAGGAGTGAAACAAACTGAAAGAAGTGGGATGTGAAAGCAAAGTCAGGGATCTGGAAAGTCCTGAGAAGACTGGGTTTGGGGCAGACTGAATTTTTACATCAAATCACTATCCCAGCTGGGGTAATGGGGTGTCTCTGTGCTGGTGACTTGGGGCACGAGAACTGACAAGACGTCTGGTGCGTTGGTAGTTCATTTGTGAGTGTTTGGCTTCCTCTGTAGCTGGTGTTGTGTGCTCCATGTGGTTTTGATGACAGTTACTAAGACTTGATCTTTTTTATCTTTTTTTCCCCTTTAGCATTTTCTTCCATGCTTTCTAAAGTACATTGAGCGTTGCTTCTCTGGTACAGATGCCCTTGTAAAGGATGAGGCAATGGCAATTTTGGCTAAACTCATTCTGGTGAAAGCAGAGCCTCCTACCATTGGTTCAATGGCATTTGAAAAGTATCCTCTTATTTTCACTGAATCATCCATCAGGTGAGACTTTCCAGGTTTAGCAAACACTGGATGTGTCTGCATGGCTGAAGGCCTGCAAAGTGATACGGTGGGATCCCATTTTGTTTCTGAGATGATCTGAGAAGATACACTGCTCTGGAAAGGTTATCACTCATTAAAAACAAACAAACAAACAAAAAAAACTAGTGAGTGATTCAGTAGACTTGGATTTGGATTTGGATTTGTTACACCAAAATGCATGCTGCATCTTGGGCAGTTAAGTAGTGAGTACTGCAGTCCATATTTTTGTCAAGACTAACCTCCTGTCTGTGCCTTATATTTCTTCAATGTATGCATATGTCTTGTCCAGGAGCTTGCTGGGAAGCAATACTGTAGAGCACAGCTGGGTACCACAGGGCACGTAATTAATCCGGACACAGCACTATGCTGGCACAGCTTGACTGCTTCTGGTCGCAAAGCTAGGTTGGCTGCAGTGAAGTGTTTGCTTTCCCACTGAAACCTCTTTGGAAAGGTTTGAGTGACCATGGTCAAGCACAGAATGACCATTGCTAATCTACTGACGACGATTGTTCCAATCATGCTAGCTCAAAACTTTTGCCTGCAGAGAGTAGTGACTGGTACTGACTTTTATGTAAGATTTTATCTTTCCTAAAAGCAGTCTACTCTGTTTCTTTCTATTTTTACTTAAGAGAGTGGAGGTATCAAGGTTTAGGGAGCAGAAGGTAGTGAGTGGAAAAAAACACATTGTTTTTCTTTTCTTCTTCTATTTGTCTTTTTTTATTTTTTTTATTTTCAGTGATATGGAGTATATAGCTGAGAGGATCTTGCTCCTGCAATGTCAGTGGTAGAAATTAGGGCTGGGAGACATCTCAAGAGTTGCATACCTCATTTCATACCTAGGGTGGAATTAGAAAGTCCTGAACCAGTCCTGAAAGATGTCTGACCAAATTGTTCTTAAATGCTCCCATCCTGGAGGTTCCCAAGCTGCCCCTGCAGACCATTTCACTGCTTAGCTGTATTTATAGTTAGACAGGTTTTTTACACCCAAGTCATCAGTGTCTGAACTAAATTTCCTTTGCTGCAGATTAAATCCATTGCTGCTTATCTTATCTGCAGGGAACCCAGAACAGATTATTTCTTCCTGTTTGCATCCAGCTTTTACAAATAACAGACTTTGATTAGCAGAAACATCAGAAATCTTCATTTAATCCTAATTCCTTGAAGATCATCTCATAAATTTTGTTTCTTAAACTTCTAATCATTCTTGGTTGTTTCTTAAACCTCTTTTCATTCTTGATGATATCTTTCTGTTAGCTTCTTTCTTGAAGGGTGAGCTCATGGAGCTTTCCAACTGTGGTCTTGCAGGTGCTGGATGTAATGGAAAGATTGCTGTCCATGGAGTGTGAAGTACTCCTGTTTATATGTTCCAGTATGGTGTTAACTGTTGTTGCCTGAAGACAGGACTTTTGATTTGGGCTCAACTTGTGATTCCATATAAGTCGCCAAACTGTTACCTAATGGGTTATTTTCTGTCATCCATTAGTCTTTGCTAGTATTTAAGTTGTTAATAAACAGTAATCATGCTGACAATCCCGGAGACAACTCTCAAGTGCTCCTTACCTTCTTAGTTGTGAGGGTGTCCAACTGAGAACTAGTCTTTCCTTCTAGAAGTACTATTTGAATTTGAAATAAAGAGCTGACATTTATTGCGGGCCATGTTTTGCGCTCCTCAGCCTAGACATGTCTAGATGATATTTTGTGCTGTGGAGGACGTTAAAAAGAAAAAAAATCATTTGGGTTGTCCTAGTCCTTTTTGTTAGAACTAACAAACATAATTTAAATATCATGGGAGGAAAAGGAACATTCTCTGATACGCAGTGGTGGATTACTGAAAAGTTTGGTTTTATTTTTAGCTCTAATACAAGACAACAAACAAGTAAAAGTCAAGGAGGAAAGGCAAAAGTACCAGTGCTGGATCATGTACTCTCTCTAATCCAGTTACCAGAGAACGAAGACATCACTGACCTTTCACAGCCTTGGGTTGCCCTGGTTATACTGCCACATATTAGGTAAGGGTTATTCAAAGGTGCTATTGCTCATTCCTTGGGTATTTCTATAGTACTGTCTAGTTCACCATCTGTCAGAAATGAATTTACTAAGGGAAGCTCAACAATTACTAATCCTAGTTAGGGAAACTGGGGTAAAAAGGTGGAAAAAATGCTGTGTGGAAATACCATGTCAGTAGTAAAGTCAGGAATAGAATATCAGTTTCTTGATTATATGCTCCTTAAATTTAATATGCTAGCATGTAGAGCTGTTCCTGACACATTTCAGTTTCTGTATTTTAAGCACCATCCCTTCTAGACACCTTCTAGTCGTGTTTTCAATAATTATTATGTTCTTGTATGGCAGAAGGAGTTGGAAAGAAGGTGCAGTGCTGCAACTTAAGTTGTGAATCAGAAATAACAAAAGTGGTTTGCTACTGATTTCAAACTTGGGATGAACTATCTGTAAGTTAGCATGGGATAATGTGAAAGGAAGCCTTTGTGTGTGTCTAGGTGTAAGTGTAACATAGGCTTAAGTTGTGCCAGGGGAGGCTTAGGTTAAATATTAGGAAAAATTTCTTCACTGAAAGGGTTGTGAGGCATTGGAACAGGCTGCCCAGGGAAGTGGTTGAGTCACCATCCCTGGAGGTATTCAAAAGACGTTTAGATGTAGAGCTTAGTGACATGGTTTAGTGGAGGATGTGGTAGTGTTAGGTTATAGGTTGGACTGGATGATCTTGGAGGTCTTTTCCAACCTAAATGGTTCTGTGATTCTGTGTGATTCTGTAACATAGAGATAAAGGGCTTCCCATTTATTTTGAACAGACCAATGGACAAAGAAATCATCCTGCCCTGTGTGACAAGCTTTATAGATTCTCTGTTCGCAGCCATTGACAGAAGAAGCCTCTGCAAAGGTCAGTTACTGTTATTTCCTGTTTATTTGCTTTCTGTTGAAACATAAGAAAAAAAATAAAAGTAGTTTTGCTAATGACACAAAGCATGAAAATGAATAGCAATAGCATTGTATCCAAATTTACTGAGCAGTTCAGTAAAACTAGAAAAGCAAAGCTTGGGGAATTCTGCAGGAATTTCCTCCAGGAAACAATTCTGCAGTTGGTGGTGGTGGTCATAATGAGGTGGTAGACATTCTGCAAAGTGTAGGGCAGACTGTCCAAATCAAGGCTTAACCAAGATAATTGGGAAGGAAAAGAAGAGAGTGAGATAAAAGAGGATGGAAATCCTTCCAAACCAGATCCAGGCTGAAGCAGTCAAGTGAAGGAGAGACTGTTGACTCACAAGCTCCAATTAGACTTTCCAAACCTATAGCACAAAGTTTGGGATGTTACCATCTCTGACCTAAGCGACAGCACCAATAACAAAATGATGTATCTGCCTTCCCGGCTTGGGTGGTCACAGTGACCCCACTGGTTGTCTTCTGTCTTTGGACAGAAAAAAAATCTTTTAGCTTAGCTTGCACAGTACAGGGCAGTTGTTACTCAGAGAGATTTCAAGCATTTGGCTTTGTGACAAAGTATGAGCAAGTACTGGAATGCCCCAGGTTCAGTGTTCTTTGTTCCTTGGGTTGAAAGGGCTTGTCTAGAGCTTGGCCTTTCTCCTCTGCAATCTCTTTATTAACGTTCCTAACTATATCCACCAATTAGTTCTGTTGCTTTTTCCTCTCTAGTGTTTGTCAAATATGGTCCTTTTTGATTTAGAGGAGTGGAAAGAGGAGTGGTCAGCAGGTCAAGGGAGGTGATTGTCCCCCTCTACTCTGCCCTCGTGAGGCCCCACTTGAAATGCTTCGTCCAGGTCTGGGGCCTCCAGCACAAGAAGGATGTGGATCTGTTAGAGCAGCTCCAGAGGAGGGCCACGAAGTTGATCAGGGGGCTGGAGTACCTCTCCTATGAAGAAAGGCTGAGAGAGCTGGGGATATTCAGCCTGGAGAAGAGAAGGCTTCAGGGTGACCTTATTGCATCTTTTCAATACTTAAAGGGGGCTTATAAAAAAGTTGGAGACCAACTTTTTGCTTGGGCAGACAATGACAGGGCAAGGGGGAATGGTTTTAAATTAAAAGAGGGGAGATTTAGATTAGATGTTAGGAGGAAATTCTTTACCATGAAGGTGGTGAGGCACTGGAACAGGTTGCCCAGAAAAGTTGTGGATGCCCCATCCCTGGAGGTGTTCAAGACCAGTTTGTGCGAGGCCCTGGCCAGCCTGATCTAGTGGGTGGCATCCCTGCCTATGGCAGGGGGGTTGGAACCAGATGATCTTTAAGGTCCCTTCCAACCCTAGCCATTCTGTGGTTCTATGGATTTAGCTCTTTCTTCCATCCTGTTTGCAGGTTTTGCATGCTGCCATGATTATTTGACTGGTAATATACTTACTCTAAAAAGGGAGTACCCAGAACTTCTTTTCTTGGGTCTCATCCTTGGTGGCACCAGTAGCAGCAGCTCTGCACGAGCTCTGTGTGTGCACAAGAAGAGACATGTTGCCATTTCCTCCTTTGCTCCTAAAGAAAAGAAAACAAGTGCAATGTCAGTCCTAAACTCCTGTCTCCTGTTGCCCTATACTACACTTGCTTGATTTTCCTCACCCTCCTCCCAATCTAGTGCTTCTGGACACTTTGTTCATCTTTTGCATTCTCTTCAGCTGCATGATCTCTGCAACTTCTTCACCTTTCACTAGGACTCCAGTCTCTTCTCACTGCCTGTGCAAAGCACAGCCCAGCCCTGTGCTCCCTGTTCGATCTTCCTGGCCTCTCTAGCCTGAGGCAAAGTGCAAGTCCCAGAGCTGGATGGTTTTCTGCAGTTGCTTTGGAAGCACTTGGAAAGTGCTTAGAAGTGCAGGTTTGGGAACTGGGACAGGGCAATAGCAAGTTAGCCCTGGCAACTGCTTAGTTCTAACTGCCTCTATAGAAGTCACCCTATTGATCATATAGGTGTGTGCACAGTGAGGTGAGAGCTGCTATCTTTGTCCAGCACAGATGTACTACTGCCAAATGTTAAGCAGATTATAGTTTGGGAGCCTATGCCCTTACACTACAGGTACAGAAAGCTTCATCCTGCCATTACTTGCTCTTTCTTCTCCTCTCTCTAAGGAGTTGAGGCTAACAGTGAGCAGGATTCTGCAAATATGTGGAGAATTAAGCAACTTGGAATAGAGAGACATTTTCAAAGGAATAAGCAGGAAACGAGTGCTCACTTCTCCTTCTTTTTCAGCATGTAAGAAAGTTACATCTTTTAAAAACTTCCCTCAATTTGCCTGGCTCAGGAACAGTGTTCTTCTGCTAGGGAAGAGACGAAGGAGAGAATAATTATTTTTTTAAACAACCTACTTGCCAGTTTAGGAGTGGCAGGGAAAGGAATTGCCCTCCCCCTTTCTTGCCTGGAAGGGCTTTGGCTGACCTGTGCTGCTGGGAAACCCTCCATCCCCAAAGGAGACTGGAGGTTTAGGAAGGGGATGCTATTGCTGTAATTATATTCAGCAAACCACCTTCCATTTACTAACAGAAATTCAGCCTTTAAGTGTATGAGGCAGCTTTGAAGATCTCATACAATGCATTGTGAAAGTTTAAAGGCACCTGAGTGGTACCATCAAGTATGTATTTCTGATTCTGAATATTTCATTCCTGTTATTTTGGGCAGCTTTTCTTCATTTCTGCATGCCATTGTGGTGGTTTCACACTGGTGGCTAGCTAAGCTCCACCACACTGTTTTTTCACTCCCCCTCCTCAAAAGAACAGGGGGAGAAAATGTGATGAAAAAAGGCTTAAGGGTTGAGATAAGGACAGGGAGATGCCTCACCAATTACCGTCACGAGCAAAATAGACTTAGCTTGGGGAGATTAATGTAATTTATTGCTTATTGCTAACAGATTAGAGCAGTGAGAATGGAAAGTAAACTAGAAACACCTTCCCCCTAGCTCCCATCCACCCTCTCCTACCTCCTCCCCCCGAGTGGCACAGGGGAACGGGGAATGGGGGCTGCAGTCAGTCCCTAACGCTGCGTCTCCGCCGCTCCTTCACGGTCACTCTCTGCCCCTGCTCCACGTGGGGTCCCTCCCACGGGATGCCGTCCTTCCCGAGCTGATCCTGCGTGGGCTTCCCACAGGCTGCAGCTCTTTGAGAACTGCTCCCATATGGGTCCGTACCACGGGGCCCATCCCTCAGGACCAAACTGCTCCAACATGGCTCCCCCACGGGCGGCAGCTCCCGCCAGGCCTCCTGCTCCTGCGTGGGCTCCTCTCCACGGGCTGCAGCTCCGGCCCGGGGCCTGCTCCTGCGGGGACTCCCATGGGCGACGGCCTCCTTCAGGCCACATCCACCTGCTCCACTGTGGGCTCCTCCACAGGCTGCAGCGTGGAGATCTGCTCCGTGTGGTACCCATGGGCTGCAGGGGGACGGCCTGCTCCACCATGGGCCTTTCCACGGGCTGCAGGAGAACTTCTGCTGCAGTGCCTGGAGCCCCTCCTGCCCTCCTTCTGCACTGACCTTGGTGTCTGCAGGGCTGTTTTTCTCTACGTTTTCTCACTCCTCTCCAAAGTGCTGTTGTGCAGCGTTTTTTCCTTTCTTAAATCTGCTCTCCCAGAGGCAAAACCAATGTCACTCACTGGCTCAGCATTGGCCATTGGTGGGTCCCTTTTGGAGCCAGCTGGAACTGACTCTTACCTGACATGGGGCAGCTTCTGGGCTCTTCTCACAGAGTCCACCCCTGCAGCCTCCCAGCTACCAAACCTTGCCACATAAGCCCAGTACAGCCATTTGTAGCATAAAGGTGTCTAAGACTCCTGCAACTGCTTAGCTCCAGACCCCTGCTTCCTGTGTACGTGAGTGTGATGGAGGCAGATGCAAACTGGGAGATGCTCACAGCTTTCAATACTGGCTTGCTGAAGTAGGCATTTACTTTGATAGCCAGAGGAGCATTTCCTTTATGGGTTATGATAACTTAGAAAATACATATACCAGTTCTGGGATCCATGTGTTACTCCATTTCTGTGACTCTAGCCGTTTCAGGATGGGCAAGCACCATGCAAACACAAATCATTGAGACATGAGTAAATATACAGGCTGTTCTTGTTCTCTCTGCTCCAGGAAGCCTGTTCGTGGCCTGCCAAGCTGTAAGTACTCTTCTCAGTTTGGCAGAGTCTTCTGAAATACTCCATTTGTTACCTGTGGAGCGTGTCAAGAACTTGGTGACGTAAGTAAACTCTGCCTGTTCTGTGATCCTCAGTGATTTTCCTTAGTACACCAACATGTTGGTTCAGTATTGTGGTTATGTGTGGTAGCAATGTTAGAGGCACTGTTTGTTTAGAGAACCAAATAGATATAATGCTAGTTCAGTGGCAGTTTCTCGGCAAACTGAAGCTTTCTTAGCCAGCTGCAGCGTAGTGTGTCAAATATGCTGCTTTCTAGGTGAGCACAAATATTTAGAGCACTACATTTGTACTCTACACTACAAATGTAGAGCACTACATTTAGTAACTGTGTGTTACATTATAATAATAAAAGGGACAGTAACAGTGCATTCTGAGTTGTGTCAAAAGCCTGGGACTTGACAGTCTGTTGGTGGTGTTGGGATTCACAGAATCACAGAAGGTCAGGGATTGGAAGGGACCTTGAAAGATCATCTAGTCCAATCCCCCTGCCAGAGCAGGAACACCTAGATCAGGTCACACAGGAACGTGTCCGGGCGGGTTTTGAATGTCTCCAGAGAAGGAGACTCCACAACCTCTCTGGGCAGCCTGTTCCAGTGCTCCGTCACCCTCACCGTGAAGAAGTTTCTTCTCATATTTAAGTGGAACCTCCTGTGTTCCAGCTTGCACCCATTGCCCCTTGTCTTATCATTGGATGTCACTGAGAAGAGCCTGGCTCCATCCTCCTGACACTCACCCTTTACATATTTATAAACATTAATGAGGTCACCCGTCAGTCTCCTTTTCTCCAAGCTAAAGAAACCCAGCTCCCTCAGCCTCTCCTCGTAAGGGAGATGCTCCACTCCCTTAATCATCTTTGTGGCTCTGCACTGGACTCTCTCAAGCAGTTCCCTGTCC
>VXAA01001562.1:325959-380847 GCA_013399115.1 Anseranas semipalmata | reverse complement strand
ATGTTGGCTGCCCTTAATGACCCTCTTATCCTTGATATGCCTAGAGACAGCACCAAGGATAAGTTGTTCCATCACCTTTCCAGGGATGGAGGAGAGGCTGACTGGTCTATAGTTAGCCAGGTCCTCCTTCTTGCCCTTTCTGAAGACTGGAGTGACATTTGCTTTCCTCCAGTCCTCAGGCAACTCTCCCGTTTCCCACGACTTAACCAAAGATGATGGAGAGTGGCCTAGCAATGACTTCCGCCAGCTCCCTCAGCACCCGCGGGTGCATCCCATTAGGACCCATGGATTTATGGATGTCCAGTTTGCTTAATTGGCTCTTAACCCAGTCCTCATCAACCGAGGCAAACTCCTCCTTTATCCTGACTTCCTCTGGGGCCTCAGGGTTACGGGGCTCCTCAGGACAGCCTCCGGCAGTATAGACAGAGACAAAGAAGGCATTCAGTAACTCTGACTTTTCTGTATCTTGTGTCACCAGGGCACCCACCTCATTTATCAGTGGGCCTACATTGCCTCTAGTGTTAGTTTTATCTGCAATGTATTTTAAGAATCCCTTTCTGTTTTCCTTGACCCCTCTCACAAGGTTTAATTCTAAGGAGGCCTTAGCTTTCCTAGTTGCCTCCCTACATCCTCTGATAACAGTCTTATATTCCTCCCAAGTGGCCAGCCCCTCCTTCCATGATCTGTAGACTCTCCTTTTCCTCTTGAGTTTGCCCAGCAGATTCCCTTGTGTCCTTACATATTCTTGTATGTGCTTGCTCCACAATGGGAGTAGGTTTTGTATGCTCAATTTTATTTATTACAACTCTGTTCTGCTTAAAATTAGCACACAGAACTGAGCGGCTGGAGAGATCAAGGGACACTGTTGATCTCTCTCCAGCAAATCCTGCTGAACTTGTCATCTCCTGTCACTGTTGTGATGGAGCATCGCCAAGTCTTTGATGGCTTAAGCTTCAAAACATCCTGTTCAGTTAGGAAACCATGGTGCCCATGTCTGAGGCATGATGGAGATAAGGCAGCCTGCCCAGATCAAGCAGGAAGTCTTGACAGGGAGCTTCAGTCTAGTGCTTTTCTGACAGTTTTGGGTTGGGGGTGTGAATCCCACTTGGAGCAAGGGATGTTGGATAGCAGAAGGAGGTTTCCCCGTGGGCAGGCAAGATTCCTGCTGACGGTAGAACTGCTGTCCCACCTAAGCCTGGATTATTTCTTTTCTGTTGATCACTAACTGGGGACCTGGGCAGCAACAGCTGCACTTGCAGACCTATTTTTCAGCAGCTCTGCGTACATCCAGCCAGCTAGCCCCAGCTTAGGCCTGATTAGTACAAGGGAGGAATCTCATGCCTCTCAGGCTGTCATAGGGGGGACAACTGGACTTGGAGGCTGCATGCCAGTGTGATGAAGTCTGACCTTACCAGCCTGCTGGTGCCAGTAGAGTCTGAAGTTGTGGATTTTTCTCGTAGTACTGTTATTGTTGCTACTGCCTTGTTTTCAAATATCTGTATTGTTGCAATGCTGTCTGTATGCTAATAAAACACTCTCTTGGTTTAGTGCTTTCCCGTCAGATCCCTCTGCGTTGCTGTTGGCTGATCTCTATTACACGAGACTGGTGTTGTGTGGCTGCCAGGAACCCCTTTCCCAAGGGAACCTAATGGACTTGTTTGAGAAGTTGCAGCCTAATATCTCCACTGGTATTTCCAAGGTAATCTGCTTTTTTTGAGCGTATGCAAGATGATTTGGATTTTAGAATGCAGTTTAAGTAAACTGAGTTAAGTGAGAGAGGCTGAAAGAAGAAATGTGAGGCTGTAAAGCAATTACTTCTGTAGCATCTGTTTAGGGTTGTGTCCATTTCTAAGAGGCTGCCATGGAGCATGAGTTTATAGAGGTTAACTTTTAGCCCTGGGAGGCTTGCTTCTTCCCTAGAGGTGAATTGCTGCAGGAGCCTAATGTGTCCATTCTGAATTTCCTGCTAGACTGTAGGAGGTCATCTGTTTCTCAACTCTAGGAGGAACCTAGTGAAATCAGCCTCCTGTGCAAAACGTTAACCTCTTTGTAGGTGCGTATGTGTCTGCGTATGTAGTCTGCATTCTCCTGCATGTTTCTGACATATGTTCTCACTTCGGACAGGTCCGACTATTGACGGTCCGAATTCTAAACCATTTTGAGAATCCACCTTCTACAGTGATTGAGGTAGGGCTGAAACTTCTAGCTTAACATTTTGAATCAATCTGGTTTTGATGACTGTGAACTGTTTCCTGTTTTGCAGAAACAAAGTATTTTTCTGCCAAAGGCTGTCCTCTGATTTTGTGCTTTCACATTTCAGTTTGATATGTTTTTATCCCCTGCCCCCTAATGTTTCCGCGTGTGTAAGTTCTGATCCCTAAGTGATAGAAACCAGAGCAAGCCCCTTGACTTTGTTCTCTGGTTTAAAATGGCTCAGGCTCTGTGTAGTTTTGTTGAAATACCTTTCAATGAAAAAAGATACTCTTAACAAAATGTGTGTCATCTGTTTGTTCAGGGTGATGGCACAGGGGAGCTCCAGTCAGTATTTGCCATATTGCTCCAAGCAGAGCTTGTGCCAGCAACAGTGAATGATTACAGAGAGAAACTTCTGCATTTGAGGAAACTAAGATGTGATATAGTGCAGTCTGCAATACCAAGTGGATCTTTGCAGGAGGTAAGTAGTTCTTGTCAACAGGAAGTTGTCACATTCCTGTATTCCAAGAGAATGTTCTTATTCCATCATATGGATTGCAGAGTTTTTAATAAGAGTTCATTGGAAATGAATTAGATCCCAGGTCATAACTCCCATTGTCATAGAATCATATCATAGAATCATAGAATGGCCTGGGTTGAAAAGGACCTTAAAGATCATCTAGTTTCAACCCCCCTGCTCTGGACAGGGTTGCCAACTACTAGAGCAGGCTGCCCAGCGCCACATCCAGCCTGGCCTTGAATGCCTCCAGGGATGGGGCATCCACAACCTCTCTGGGCAACCTGTTCCAGTGCCTCACCACCCTCTGAGTGAAAAACTTCCTCCTAATATCCAACCTAAATCTCCCCTGTCTTAGTTTGTAACCATTCCCCCTTGTCCTATCACTATCAACATGTGTAAACAGGCATTCCCCCTCCTGTTTATACGCTCCCTTCAAGTACTGGAAGGCTGCAATGAGGTCTCCCCAGGACTATTGTGTTTGCTTCGATATTTAGTAGAACAATGGTGGTATCTAGATAAATGGCCTACAGTCAGTTTAATCAGTTTTTGATATCATGCAAAAGAAGGTAAGTGATTCCAGGGAGAAGTGAATTGTGAGGAAATTTAAAATTGTGATCTTGCCATATCCTCAGCATGGTTCAGCATTGGTACATTGGTGAGCCTAGCTTCTGGATCTTTCTGCAGGGTGAAAATCTTGTCTGACTGGGGCACCTCCTGTATGGCTGAGCAAAAGGGGATGTCACTTTCTAGACGCTGGAAGGGTCACAGTTCTACTAGTTAGATGTAAATGTATTTGGTGGTTTTTTTTATTATTATTTTTTTATTATTTTTATGGCTGTTGCAGTACCTTTATAATTTTTTTTACCTTGACTTGTAAGCTCCCGTGAGGAAGCATTGTAGGTCAGTCCAACTGCATGTGAGATTGCTGTGCAGAACTGTTTTTTGTACACTCACGGTATGTAGATATGGTGGATAGATCTCAATGCAGCTTAGAGTAAATGGGATCTACAAATTTCCTCATGCAGCTATGAGACAAAATAATGATGTGTGCGACTTGCTTCATTAAGGGCAGTACTTCTGAGAATTTCTTTGATCAAAGTTTCCTCTTTGAGAAGAAGAAAGGTTAGAGGAGGTTGGTTGGTCTTTAACTATTGTTTTTAAGACCTCAACAATGTGGTTTCATATGTCATTCTAGGTGCCTCTTCGGTATTTACTGGGAATGCTTTATATTAACTTCAGCCCTCTCTGGGATCCTGTAATTGAACTCATAACGTGAGTATATGCAGTTGGATGCTGCAATCTGTGGTTGTCTGACAGAATGATTCTTTCCATTGAAGGCTGAGGGGTGACCTCATGGCAGCCTACAGCTACCTCGCAAGGGGGAGCAGACCAGAAGGTGCTGATCTCTGCTCTCTGGTGACCATTGAGCTGCATCAGGGGAGGTTCAGGCTGGATGTTAGGAAAAGGTTCTTCACTGAGAGGGTGGTTGGGCTCTGGAACAGGCTCCCCTGGGAAGTGGTCACAGCACCGAGCGTGACAGAGTTCTTTTGGACAACACTATCAGGCGTGTGGTTTGATTTTTGGATGGTCCTGTGTGGAGCCGGGAGTTGGACTTTATGATCCTTGTGAGTCCCATCCAACACAGGATATTCTTCGATGATTGTTCTGTGAACAAAAGCTGAGGTAAAAATGTCTGATTTGGAGAGATGTGTGCATGAGTGCCTTTATGTGAAATCTTTCCAAATGGATTTGAACTGTCAAATAATTCACAGCCTATGTAGACTATTAGTTTTTAACTTGATTTCTGATTTTTCTCACTCTTAAAGGGAACTTGCAACAAATATAGTTAAACAGTCTCAGAGTTTGAGTCCAAGGTAGCAGGATTTGATTAGTGTTTCACGAATGCTCAAGGAGCAGGAAGTGCCTCTCAGTTTCTCTGTCTCTGACTTTTCTGTCCTTACTGAAAAACCTCTACATCTTAATAAAGAGCAGGGAAGACTTATCATGGTGACAACCGAGCTGAGTACTGAAGTCAGTGTCTCTACTTTCAGCATGACTTTATCTTCTTGTTTTTTTTTCTTTGTTGTGTGATTAAAAAGGATGGGATTTTCCCCATCAAACTTTTGAATTAATAAAAAAATATTAAATCAGCTCTTCTAAAGATATGTCCATGCTAATTCTTCCTTTGGTTCTATATGATGTTACTGTACAGAAGTCAGTGGAAAGCTTGAGACCAGTTTTACTCAATATGAGTTTATTTGAAGTCATGAGATACAACCAGATTATTTTAATAGCAATTGACATTTGGGATCCGTGAATGAAGGCAAGGAAGTGCTACAGCTGTATCCTGCAGATGTCCTGTCTTTGGATACCCACTTTAAAGCAGTAATCAAAGCCTCTGATTGTGTTAGTTATTAACTTCCCTTGACACGTGGCTTTTTCTTTTTTCTTTTAATTCCATGTTCTTATGTTTTGTTAGTTCTCATGCAAAGGAAATGGAGAATAAACAGTTCTGGAAGGTCTTTTATGAACATTTGGAGAGGGCTGCTGCCTATGCTGGTAAGTCACAGCTCCTAAATGGCGTTTTGACAGTAACCCAGCTAATTGTGAATGACATGTGATTGTTTTATTTTTTTTATGTGCCCCAAATTTACATGTGATGGGGGAATTCAGAACTAGAGCTCTTGACTGCCAGTGTCATGTCCAGGGCAGGAATGGAGAGGCTTGGAAGAGAACTGTGTCTCCTTTTGTCCTAAACACCAAGAAGTAGATAGAAATGGCCCCCATATTGCAGGTGGGAGTTGCAGGTTGTGGGAAGTCGTGCAGCAGCTCCATCTCTGGCTTTTCCCAGGCTGATGAGGAACAATGAAGAAACCTGTATAATGGGGTAGACCATCGTTCTGCTCCATAGGTTCAGTGGAATTCCTGCAAACACTGTGTCTTTCTTCAGTGTACTCTGTGTACTCTTGAGGTTTATCTGTGAGTGTATGGAATCTGTTTTCACAACAGAGATGTGAGCATGCGGCCATTTGTGGACTTCTCTGTTCTTCAGGAGAAGTGAGCTCAATTAAGGCTGTAAGACATCCTAGAATACCTTCTAAGCAATGTGGGTCTTTGAGGTCAATGTTAAATACAGTTGTCTGAACAGGTACCTTGGCATCAGTAGTATTACTTTCATAATGGGGGACTGATCTCTTGCTACTGACAGTTATGAAGTAGCCCAAAGATATTTACTTCATATCATCTGTCTTGTAGAAATGGAGCTGCAAAATGAACTAGATGAACAGGAGGAAAGCATTGCTGAAACAGAAAGCGAGAAGATGCCAGAAGGAGGGGTGGGCACTGTCTTCCTGGAGCAGCTAAGGACTAGAACAGACTGTAGTGAGCGGTTGGACCACACAAACTTCCGTTTTCTACTGTGGAAAGCACTGGACAAGTTTCCAGACAGGGTGGAGCCTCGCTCAAGAGAACTTTCCCCGCTTCTTTTGAGATTCATTAGGTAAGTTAGTTTTATTTTTTCTTTGAGAGTACACATTGCTTTCAATTGATTTTGGTGTTGCTGAGATTGATATGATGTCTGTTTCCAGTTAAGATAACTTTTTAATTGAAATGTGGATTCTGTTAGAGATGTCACACGAGGAGAAGGCTGAAATTAAACTGGCATCATGTTTCTGCTGCTCAGTCTCTCGTTTATCACCTTGCCAGTGTCACAGCCTCATCACTGCATTAGGGGGATGATTTCAGTGGAAGTAAAGTTTCTGTTTTTTAGAATGAAAACACATTTTAATTCGGAACCACAAAAGATAGGGGTGGGGAAAATACTGGATTTATTAGAGTTCCTCCTGGAAACAGTGAAGATTGTTTACATAAATCGGCACTGTATTTATCTCCTTGTGCTTTCTACATAGTAATGATGGTTTTTTTCTAGAACTATGGCTTTTCCCATATAATAGATGAAGGATGTCCAATTGCATTGTGAGCTCTTTATTGTCTATCAGAACAGTTACTCTGACAAATAGTTCACTCTGAGCTATTCAATTTCCTGCCCCTGGAGGGAGAGCAGAGGTGTGCTTGCATGCATGCACATATCAAATAGTATGATGCCTATGGGGTAGATGTGATCTCATGGCAGGGAAGGGTTTCTGATGGTCCTTTTCTGTAATCAAAAAAAACCTATGTTTTGCTTGCTTTCCTGGAAAAATTGAACTGTGCTGTGTTAGGTTAGTTTGCTGTGTTTCCTCACTTACAATTATGCTGCCATACTCACTGTTCACCTGCCCGCTCCAGCAAACACAACCCCCATGCCATCCACATAGCCTCGTTACAGATTTCTCTTAATTCAGTGGTTTGCTTCTTTTTTCCCCTTTCTACCAGGTACCTCCAGTCTCCTTTAGTGTATATGGTCACTGCCTTATATCTCTGCAACTTGTAGGCAAAGCAGCTTGTACTTGCTGAAATGTATACCTTTGGGAATTTTTAGACGTATAGTGTCCCAAGACACAGCACCATTAATAATAAGAATATGAGAATGCTGGCTTGCAGAGTTTCTGAAACCCTGAAACATGTTTCTTAATTCCTTCTTTTTCTTTTTTTTTTTTTTTTTTTTTTTAAACACAGAAATGAGTACTACCCAGCAGATTCATTAGTGGCTCCCACTCAGGATCTCAGAAGGAAAGCTAGTGGTGCAGTAGCAGCAAAAGAGTTACCCAGCGAAGAAGTGAATGATGTTACTATGGAGGATGAGGAGGAAGAAAAGGAAGAAGGAGAACCGATTACTGTAGCGCTCCCAAAAAAGAAAACAAGAAGAGCTGCTGCTAAGTAAGTATTTCTGGTTTTCCATTGCTAGTGCTTTCGTGGAAAGGCAGACTCAGGGACTCATGTCAAGATAAAAGCTATGTTTATATATATTCCTTTTTCTTCCTTTGCTTGCATTTCATATCTTTTTCAGTGGGTTATGAGCATTTTAGAGTCACAAACTCTGCCTGCACAGCACCAAACATCCAAAGACTCTGCGCAGGATTTATCATTATATCATTACCTTCTATCTCATAGTCTTTGGCTTGTGTTAATTTAAGTAAAAATAGTGGTATTCTGAAGCTGTTTTGAAGTATCTGCACTCTCTTGGCTTCTCTGTTCATATCTGTTGGTCTTTTAAAACCATGGACATTGTCAAACACTTTGAAAAATCAGACTATTCATTTAGGTAGTTTAATACTGGGATTCTGTCACTACCTGCCCGTTAAAAATTTTGGTCCCAGTCATATTCTTGTGGACACAGATTTTTGTGCTTTGATGTTTTCATTTGTTGGTGTTATAGACTGAAGCTACATGGTATTATAATGTCATTGTTTTACAGTACTGAATACACAGAGAGCATGAGTCTGTATGAATTCTGCACGATTTCTTTAATGAGAGTCTCTTTACCCCAATGACCTCTGTCAAATGACATTACAAGTACTTCACACAGATTTGTGTTTTGCTTTTTTTTTTGCAAAGGATGGTGCTTGCAATGACAGAGAACTAAAGTGTCACATGTTGGAACACCATGAGTATTTGGGATGTAACCTGTATTGTCATTTAATCCCAGGTTTCTTATAAGTGTTTCATTTTGTTCTTAGATTCTGCTTTTTATCTGTAAATTAGCAGCAATTAAAATACAGTGACAGTCCAAGGTTTTTTTTTTTTTTTTTAAAACTTCCATCTCAGAATGTCCATGTACTTAAGAAGAAACATTAGTTCCTGGTAGCAGTAACAAACCCATAAAAGATTTACTGGAGACGTGTTAATGAGTTCTGGAGTGACCTCTCTTCATCTTGGCTGTGGACAGTTCATGCTGCCAGGCCTGTGCTGCAGTAGGGGAGCTCTCATGGGGGCTGCGCCCTGGGGCCCTCGCTGAGGGTGGCTTGCTGGAGCCTGCCAGCAGGAGGACCCGCACCTGCCCCGTGCTCGGTGCGGGGTTGCCGGCAGATGTCGTTCTCGCCCTTTGGCTCAGCCCAACCGTGGAGGAGGGCGGCCCAGCCTCATGTCTGGAGAGTTGAGTGTAAACCACCGTGGGCAGCCGCTGCCAGCTCCACCGTGCATGTGGTAGACGGGATCTTCTGCCTTCTTCATCCTGAGGGTCACCTCTTCCCTCCTACAAAGTGGAAATGGGGCGGATTTGGGGTGACACAGCCTCTTCTAAGGAACTGGCTCCCAGCTGTGCCTGCAGCCTGGAGTAAGTCCAGCACAGTCTGTGGCTAAATGCAGCCCTTTGTGTTGACAGGAGCAAGATAGGCAGCAGCTAAAGGACAAGTAAATAAAGAGGTAAATTCAACTGTTTGGTGTTCCAGGCAGGGCTGGGAGAAAGAAGAAAGCCGTATCCTGACTGTTTGTATTCCTTTCTCACCAAAGACTGAGGCCATCTGGTGCTACTGAGGAAGTGGCCTTGTCTGTGCAGTGAAGTGACACCTGGGAGAAACTGCTTAGGAGAGAGAACAGGATACAACCTGCCATGTCTCTGAAATGGAGACCTGTAGACTTGCGATCCTTTTGGATTTTTTCCTTCTTGTTAATCAGTTTTATTAAAAGTTCCCCATATGTTTGTGATAATGTGGGATTGTTTCTTTTAGCCATTTAAAAAACCTAATTGTTTTGTTTTGTTTTACAGGCAACTAATAGCTCACTTACAAGTTTTCTCTAAATTCTCGAATCCTCGTGCATTGTATCTGGAGCAGAAGTTAAATGCATTATATACCCAGGTGATGCTATTTGCTGGCATTTAGAATTATTGCTAATAAATGCACCCTTTCTAGTCTGAATGCAGTGTCTGTGACTGCGAAAATGTGTCATTTTCTGAACCAATGGCTGGTAGCTGGAAAAGGAGCTGTGCTTGAGAGGGCTACATAGCAGTCTTCGTTTTAAACAAGCCCCCTTAGGTATCTCAGGCAGGTCTTTGCTGGGTTAGTTTGCCAGGAGTGGCTCATGTGAACAGATCTGGCAACAGAAAAGGTAGCAGGCTTTGGCAGTGTGGAGGAGTGGCTGTAAGGAGAGTCTGTTCCACTTGCACAGCAGGATCTGGACGAGGATTTTGAACCCAAAGCCTGATGAAGAGCCAAAGAGATTTGTTCTTGTCATGCAGTGTTGTATCTATGGAGAGCATGGTCAGTGTGAACAACAGATAATTTTGCATCAACTGTTCTTCCAAAATTGTTGTAGTACTACAGCTTTCACGATTCCCCATTGTGATATGAGATACAAAATGTGGAAAATTCAGGATCCTCATCCTGTCTGGCATTTGGAGAAGGGAAGTGCAGCCATGGCCGTCATTATGGAAAAACATAGTTCTGCAGAAAGAGAGAGCAAATACAAATCTCTCTTGTGTGTCTCTCTCTCTTTTTATTTTGTTTGTTTAGTTTTAGTGGCTGATGATGCCAGTCCTTTGCCTGGCATAAGCATGTGCACTGGCTCTGCATAGTGTATTTACTCACTATCAGTATCAACAAAATTGAAACTAAAGATAAAAAGATACTAAGTGAATAAGAAGCAAACAAGGATTAAAGAGCAGAGCCTAGATAATGCCTGCCTAACCAAAAGTCTCATCTAACTTTGAATAAGGAAAGCAGGAAAACAAATCTAAGAAATGGGATGGGAGAAATCACAGTCTATAAAAGTGTTATTTAAAAAACAAAAAAGGAAGAATTTCTTCTTGAAGAATATTCAGTTTGATAAGTTTCCTTTCTGAGAGATTTCCCTGAAGGAATTGTCAAAAATATGGTTCTTAAGAGAGATTCTAGGTCTTAGATTCTTAAGAATGCATTTTATTAATTGTACTGTATTTTGTTGGTTCCGGATTTGTTTAGATGATTGGATTTTGCTCAGATTGTTCCCAGTTTGTGTTCTCTGAGGCTGTGGTCAGTGGGCTGTGGAACTGTGTTAAGTGGTATGAACTTGCTGGTTCTCTGGGTTTCATCTGGAGCTTGGTGTGGAATGGGGAAGGTCCGTTAGTTCCCAAACCTGAGAATCTCTGGTGAGCATCCACTCTGGTTCAATCAGCCTCAGAGTTTTGTGTAGGGACTGTTGGTCCCTGTGTTTGCTTGCTTGTATTCTTAGGAAAATACTGAGCAGATGCGTGCAGGTCAAAGCAGTGTGTGAAGAACAGCCCAACGGGGGGGGGAAAAAAAAAAGATATTGCTTAATCACGTACTGTTTGTCAGTTCTGTTACTTAGCTTATTTATTGTTATTGCTGGTGTGTCCTATCTGGCATAGGGACATCATGGCAAAGTGGCCTTTGATGATTCTAGCCTGTGCTGTTTGGTAGGAGACTGAAGAGCTAATAAGGGTGCAGCCTGGGGAAATGAGCTGTATTTCTTAGTGCCTAGGCTATGAGGATTCATCTTCTACAGAGGGCAAATCTCAGTGAGACTTTGCATATCGGGTCTGATGAGTATTTTATGACTGTCAGAGGAAAGAAAGGCAGGTGTCTTGGGATGGTTTGAGTAGCCAGCTTTTTAATTCAGTCTTACCAGATGTACAACTGAGGTTGAAAACTTAAGCTGATGGTGGTCCAAAAGACGATTATGAAAAAACAAATATAACTGTCCTACTGGAGATGGGGGGTGGCGGGGAAAAGTATATATGAACTACCAGCAGCCATATTTGCTTTTTATGAGAGGCAGTTGTGTATTTGCATCTTGGCTTTATACTGACAACACACTGTTGTTGGTTCTGTTTCCATTTTGGTAAGGTAGTCCAAAACCTGCTTGAGCTTGGAAGCTCTGGTTTGTTTCACTATCTTTGTTAAGCACTTTTGTCTTCTAGATAGGGCCTCATTTTCTTTCTTTTATCAACTGCAGTTACTGTCCCATCAAGACCAGAATGTGCAGAGAATAGCTCTTGACTGTATCATGACATACAAACATCCTCATCTACTGCCATACAGGTAAAAACCTTTATATTATTTTAGTACCAGTGCATGAGCCTGCTGTCATATCAAAAGTCTACTTGGGATCAGTTGCCTCAGAGAGAAACAGCCTTGCCTGCGTTTGTAGAAGAAACGTATAAATTCTAATTTTAGCCAGCTATATATTTCCTGCCTAAAACAGGAAATAAGGCCATGAAGTGGGTCAGTCTCTTTTTTGTTTACAGGAAAACGGCAACACTTTCATTCTGTCACCCAATAGTATATGCTTAGCAGTTGCATCATTTTCAAAGAGGTCTTTTGTTGTGGTAATTTATAACCACACAGTGAAAATAACAGCATAAAACTGTAGTTTGTGGTTGAATAATCTCTTCAGAATGTGTCCAGGAGGTATTTGCCTACATAATTAGCTTAAACTTGCTGACTTTTTAAGTATTTTTTTGACAAAAGGGTGGGAACATGGTACTTTAATAATTTATATACAGCTTAGATAGATAGAAAAGTTGATAGATGGGGTGTGTGTGTGAGTCTCTATTATTTTTACAGCCCCCACCTGCCCACAAATAATATTTATTACTCTCAGGGAGAACTTGCAAAGACTACTGGAGGACAAGAGCTTTAAAGAAGAAATAGTCCATTTCAGTATTTCTGAGGAGAACACAGTAGTAAAAATGGAGCATCGACCAGATCTCATCCCAGTTCTTATGAGGTTTGTTGTGAAGTGCTGGGATAAAAGTTTTTCATGTCAAAGTACTGTGAGCAGAGATGTAATGCTGCTGCTTTTCATTTTAAACAGTCAAGATAAACCTAAGGTTAATGGTATACTTTGACTTCTTAGTCGGTGTTGTTATGTATGGCTTCCTTATTAATGCCTTTATGTAATGTGTTATGCAAATGGTGTTTTCTTTAAAAACAGCATTTTGGTAAATATTGTTTCTTTTAAGGCTTACAGAGACGTTTCAATTCACTGACTATTATCATTTATTCTTATTAAGATACAGTAATGCAAGTTGTGCAGATTGCTTCTTCAGCAGTAACTATCCTCAAGCTAGCCTGCAGGTATTCTGGTTTTATACCTGAAGTCTCCAGCAAAGCTTCTATAGTAGAAGCAGAAGCTGATCTTTCACTGGGATGTTTCTGAGCACTATGTAGTAATTCAGAGGAAACCCTGGAGGGGGAATTTCCACTTGGTTTGTTCACACTAGGCAAAGTTTTTAAACCAAATCAAGTTTCTCCTGCAGAGTAAGAGTCTAGGAAACAGACAGCTTGCTGAAAGCTAAAACAACCTCTTTTTGGCTCTTGAAGAATTCTCTATGGCAGGATGAGAAACAAAACGGGCAGCAAAACGCAGGGCAAGTCTTCAGCAGGCACTCGCATGTCAATCGTTCTGCGATTCCTGGCCGGCTCACTGCCAGAAGAGATACGAATGTTCTTGGATCTGCTCTTCGAAGCTGTGAAGCAATTCAGTAATGGTACGTACAGGCAGTAGATCTTGGGGATATGGTACTTTCTGACCTGTAGAGAAATAGGAGGATAAATACACTTAGTACTGTTACATGCTTCAGTTTGTCTCTTACAGTTTCCTTGGAAGGATGAAAGGATGAAAGTAAACTTTTGATAAAAACTGGGATTTCCCTGAGGTTTTACTTGCAAAGCACAATTGCTATCTTTTACAGGTCTAAGGTCAGAAAAACTGAATGACTTGCCCCAGCTGTGCATGTAAGCTATAGCAGGCCAGGAATGAGCAATTACTGGCACTGTAGCCCCTGGCTGCTTGGCAGCCTCCATGCTGTCCTTCCCATGTAACATGCTGCTGAGCACAAGGCTGCCGGTATATGATGGCAGGAAACAGAGGTTATAAAGTGCTCTGATACTGTAGCAGTGAGAAATGTCTGAGTGTCACAGAGAGATGGATACCTGGAGCTGTCTTTATTTAAAAAGCTGAATCTGAGGAACTGTACTTTAGGGCCAGGTGATACTGTTTTTTTATTGAAAATTATTTTCAGTATCTTTACGATGCTTCTCTAAGTAAGTTGTCGTCCCCTTGTCTATCACAGGGCCTTGCCAGACTGCAGTTCTTCGAAGTATGTCAGAGCTGGATTTAGCTAAAGTCCTGCCTCTTGGGCGTCAGCATAGCCTCTTCAATGGTCTCGAAGTTGTATTGAAAAACATGGGACATTTAATCAGTCAGTACCTGCCTGAAATTCTGCAGATTCTGCTGTGCATGACGGCTGTGGTATCCTGCATCCTCCAGCAAAGAGAGAAGGTACAATATACAGTACATGTATGTGTACATATATGCATACAAACATGTAAATGAAGTTCCTTTCCCTACCTTTCCCTTAGCTTGCATATGTTCACACACCTTCACTGATTCAGTTATCGATAAGTTTAATGCTTGCATGTAGTGAAGCTTAGCAATTAGATGACAGTCAAAATAGAGGCCAGTGATATTTGTCTGAAAGTGGTTCAGACAGTGCAGGCAGAGTTAATGTGTTTAGGAACCTGCTTTGGAGTGCATTTTTGTTTGAGTTAGTGAAGAGAGAAGAGAGTTGGAGGTAAGGTTTTTTTTTTTTTATGGAAGGATGGGCATGAGGGAAAGGTAAATGATTCGTTGTAAGGACGTAAGAGAATCTTATGGCTGAAGGTTGAAATGACCTTAAAGATGAAGTTTCTTGGCTGCAAGGATAGACCATTGGAGCAGGGAAAGGAGAGGTTTTCAGGTTTGTTGCCTGAGGACTTCAGAGTAAAACTTCTCTTTGAGGTGCTTTGTTGCATTGCTAGATCGCAGGAGAGCTCAGCATTGTGGATGATCATGGTGATTATCCACAGTGATCATCTCCTGTCATGGCACAGAGGGAGAACATGGCTGCCAGCCATGCTTTGAGCACACTAGAAGCACATCCAGCTCTGCATCAGGAGCAGTCATGCCAATCCACCATCACAATTTGGGTCTCAGCCAGGTACCTGCAGAGCACTGGGAATGTTTCTTCCCTTGGTGTGCAGAGGCTGTATGTGCAGTAAGAAATGGGTGAGGAAACTATTCTGTTAGAGATTGGCGGCAGCCAAAGATGGGCTGTGTTGCCTTATTGCAGCCCTGTGCCCAGGAGAGCAGTGCAGAGACCCCTGAGCTTATTCCCACACCAGTAAGACCTTAACTATGTTAGGAGGATATAGAGGCAGGGCTAACTATCCTGTCAGGGGGACGTGGCCATTCTGCTTCAAGTTGCCTGCTAGCTCTTCCTTGAAGCACTGTACAGCCTCTTGCAGAGGCCCTGTTATCTTAGGGGCTCTGTTGCCAGTTGTTTGGAAGCTATGACACTGAGCCAGGCTTTTCTGCCTTTCTAAAACTAGTGTCTTTGTCACGCTTCAATGCAAATAGGACAAGGAATGCTCAAGTCTGGTCTTGCGCAGAGCCTGATCATATACTAGGTGAGAAACAAGCAAACTGCACAGTCATCATCATCACTGCAGTGTTGAAAGGAATTACGAGATGATAGACTGAACAAGGGATGTTAAGTAATGAGTGTTTTGTTATCATGCACGTGTTCTTGCCAGGACCTGTCTGGGAGCATCCAAGGTTAGAACTTGTCTTGAAAAACATCCAGCAAACAAAGCAAGTCCTTGTAGTCAGGCAGCATCCAAGGTCCCATAGTTGCCTGCAGGCTCCACAAAACCTTAAACGATCTTCAGTATGAAGGGGGTGGGCAATTCTTTAGGACAACGACATCCCATTTAAGCAATGGATTGCATGTGCCTACATTTTAAACTGGGAAAGGAGTTTTGAGAGCTGCTTCATTCATTGCTGAGTTAGGCAAATTGTGCCTGGGTTACTACAGTAAACCTGTCACCATTTTGTAACTTGAGGAATGAAAGTTTATCATTTGCCTGAACTTAATTTAGCACTTCATTAGTCCATAAGATGTTAAAAGCTCAAGGAAGAGTGTGAGAAATCTGTTCATCTTGGCTAATGATTAGATGACATTCCTGGGATTTGAGAGTAATTTATTGCAGGCTGATAATGCCTGGAGAGTTAAACATGTACTTTGACAGTTTTAAGCTAAGTTATTCATTTCACATTTCCTACTGATTGTGTTCAGTAATAAGTTTCTTTGTCCTCTCAAAGTCTTCGTCTCAGAGGACTGCTCTTCTGGTAGTTGAACTATGGGAGACTCCAAATTACTTTGCTTGGTCACCATTAGCAATAGCAGCCTGGTTTATGCTTCCTGAGTAAAAGTAGATCCAGGTTCCATCTCCGCTTTGTCTTTTTATGTGTGATTTTGGTTGCAAAGGCAGTGTAGCAGTGTATTGCATGGTAGAGGGTGGCGTCTTCAGAAATCCATAGGCACATCGATATAAAAATCATGATGTCTTCAGTGAGGCTTTGATACCAGAGCTGCTTTGCAAAATAAGAGATATGTATGTTTGTTCTGTGTGGTGGATTGTGATACATAATGGAGACCCTGAGGATCCCAAGACATAGCTCCAGTCTCAGACAATGGCCTTTATTTGCTCTGACATGGCTCTGTTGTTTCTGAGACAGAAGTCAGCCTGTCACCTCGGCACTGTGCTGTGTAGCTGTTCTTGGAGTTCCTTGTGTTTGTGCTGTAAGCTGCATTGCACGGTATGGAAATAATTTAGGTCACTCAAGTCGTAATAGACTCTTCGCCCTGAGGAGAAGAGGATGCAGCAGTGCATGAATAACTTCATGATTAGCTGTATGACTGATTTCCTTAAACATTCTCCTCAGGAAACTGTATGGAATGTAGGTACTATGTGGAACAGGAAGCATCCTTCTGTAACCAAACACTGTAGTCTGCCCTGCTCTGTTGGAGTGTTTCATATTCTTGCCTTCTCTCTTCCTCCTCCTTCTCTTTGTCTGTTGGGTTCTTTTCTTCCTGGTAGATCTCAGTGTGCAAAGTACAGCTTCGCTTTTGAGAGCTGATTTGGGTCCTTTCGTGTGTAAATGGAATTATTTAAGTGTCAGGGCTGGAAATGCAGCTGTTTTGTAGCTTCCTGCAGTTTGTCCAAAAAAAGGGCAGATGGTACTTCAAAGTAGTCGATGTGGATTTTCATTAGCTGAAGGAGTAATATGTAACTGTCTCATTGCAGGAACAGGCACCCTTTAGAAAAATACAGGTCACCTGTGAGAGGTAATTGTTATTGTGAACAAGATACAGGAGAAACTAGAAGAATATTTTGATAGTTCAAGTAAATGTTGCATCTGTGGCCAATGAATTATAGAATCATAGAATCATAGAATGGCCTGGGTTGAAAAGGACCTTCAAGATCATCTAGTTTCAACCCCCCTGCTCTGGGCAGGGTTGCCAACTACTAGAGCAGGCTGCCCAGCACCACATCCAGCCTGGCCTTGAATGCCTCCAGGGATGGGGCATCCACAGCCTCTCTGGGCAACCCGTTCCAGTGCCTCACCACCCTCTGAGTGAATTGCTGTATCTAATTTCAGACCGAGTAGTTAGTGGTTGTTCTGCAAAGGTCTTACTGTTTGTTGTTTTGTTTTGTTTTCACAGGTCCAACCTCGGTTGATTAATCCGCTGAAGAATTTGAGACGTCTTGGACTCAAGCTTGTGGTTGAGTTTTTTTCTGATTATGAGACCTACAGCTTTAGTGTGGAGGAGATTGATGCACTTTTCCATGCAGTGGTATGGCCTCAGGTAATGTGTTTCTTCTTCTTCTTCTTCTTCTTCTTCCAAACCAGCTTGTATGTAACGTGTACCATGAAGAGAACTCCAGCTCTCATTTGCTGGCATTCTGATGTGTGTGTGGAAGGCCAGTTTTGTGGCTCATGTCTGATTAGTCCTGGAGTGGTGACGTCACAGGCTAAAATATAAATGAATTCGTCTGAATAAAATGTGATGGATGTGATGGATCTATTCTTTAACCACAGCAGCAGACTTCTTCCCTGGATGCTTCAGAGAAGCAAAATAGTGCTTCCAGGTCACTCCTAGGTGCGCTTTGATACTTTTCTATCTGAAAGTTATTTGGCCTGTGGTGTGGGGTTGCATAAACAGATGTAGGTGGACTTTACTGCTGCTGCAAGAAGGGAAGGACCACAGCATGATCCATCAGTGGGCTGTGCACTCTTCTGCCTGCCTGCCCAGAGTCCTGTATGAGCATGGTGACAAAGCACAGGGTTGTGGCCTTCATCAGAGAAATTCAGATCACTTTTTGGTTGGGAAAATGCACGACTGGGAGAGGGAGAGAGAACACACAGTATTGGAAATGAAGTTGTGCTGGTCATGTCAGGCAGTGCATGTAGCTCTGTATTTCACTGGGCTGAGCAACAGGTCTTGTATGTTCTGGTTTGTTCTTGGAGTCCTTTATTGCCTTCCACTATCCCAGTATTTCAAGTCCAGGGTGCCATGCAGGCAATTTACTTCTGTCCCAGAGAAGTACAATCATGTGTTTCAGGCTTTGAGTCAGCAAAGCACTTAAAGCATTAAGGGAGCATTATGTTTGGAAATGCTGAGTAAATCTGAACAGGATATAGAATTGTTGTTAAATAGTTAGAATTCGTGTTTTCCTGATAGATGTCAAAAAGATAGCACTAGTTCTGGAGCTTGGATTGCAGTATGATCCAGAAGCTCCCTCTAGAGGGAATTTCTGCCAGTGAACTCCATGAAGATTTGGTTTTGGCATAAGAATTGTTTGACTTGTGTGCTTTAAGGCTTTAGAACCAATGTGTATAGAAACTTGTGGGGAGGGCAAATTGTTTTAATCCAGATATGCTGGGAACTGGAGTTTGCTGCTGTTCATACTCCAGGAGTTTGCTGCAGAGGCTCAATATTAGTAGCCTGCATAGCAGTGTTCCTGCAAGATTGTATTTACAATTTAATCTTAATTGTGCATCATCCAGAAAAGTTCTGTCCAGTTAAGAGATCCCATTCCCTGTGTGCGGTGCAGTGCTTGAGCCTCTCCTGGAGCAAGGAGGGTGCTTTTATAGCAGTGAGACCATGGGAACATAGAGCAGAAGCTGGAATGGCAGGTGCTGCAGCCAGGGCATAGATGGTGTGGGGGGAACAAGTCTTGGATGTCATGCCTGAGATCTCATAGGCATGTCCAGGAGAGGTGGCTTGGTCTGTGAGGCTCCATGGGGAGTTACTTTGAAGGGAGGACAAAAATGGTAGCTGAAGTAGTGTGTAAATATAGAGTAAGATATTCTAACAGTGAATCCAGAAAGATTGAAGGAGCTGGAAAAACAATGAAAAACTTGCTTTCTAAAAAAGGCAAACTATAGACTGTAGTGGGGTCTTTGTTAGAAATGAGGTTTTTAAGTGGCTTTACCTACTTGTGTTGCATTGGTGTCTGATTTTTATCTCCTGTAGGTTTGCAGGTTGGCTTCAGAGAGTCAGTATTCTCCAACTTTTCTGCTCAAACTCATTCACACCTGGAGTAAGAATCCCAGGTAAGTGTTCTCCTCGCAAAGAAGCATGAGTACTTCTCTTGAGTACACAAAATTCTTGTGTTTGGGAAAAAAAAAAATCACCACTACCACTCTTAACAGGTTATGAATAATTGTGTCAAAACCCATCTTCTCTTTTTTCACTAGGCTGTTACTCTTTTGATATCAGTCCAGATCCAGTTGTGATGCTTTGCAATTTATGCCAATTATGCTATTTTTAGTGGGCTGCTTTTCGTGTATATGAGCAACCAAACAGATACGTAGTCCAAACCCAGCTCACGGGTGAGGAGGAGGTGACTTCTTAGAATGTGTCTATGTCTTGACCAATGACTTTTATTTAATTCTTGGGAGGAGGTTGGGGGGGGGGTCAGTTTTACAAGATGATTTCATTCATATTTTTTGATTCCCTATTTTCTTCTATTTTATGAAAGAACGTGGGCAAGTTCAGCACAGAATCTGTGGCAGATTCTGAGACTGAAAATTGTAAAAGAGCTTTTTTTGAAGTAGACACTGAGAGAAATTCTATCTCTGCTGTCTTGAGTGGTTTTTACCTTTTCCACTGACTTAGTGCTTTTCCTTTTCTAAAGTATCCAGCATCTATTTTAAGACCTGTCATTTGTAATGATGAAGAATTTACATGCAAGCTTATGAAAAAAAAATATATTGGATTATTGGGATAGGAGCAGACTCTAACAGGAGACTTGTGCAAACATCTGTGGAGAAAGGGCAATGTTTAGATGATACTGTCTTGAAGCGCGAAAAGGGACTTGATGACCTCTCAACCTCCATTCATTCTATTTTTCATGACACTGGTTCTGTGATGTTTGTGCTTTTTCCCTGTTTGAAGTAAAAGACAGTCATTATCATTTTTGTATGACTCTGACTCTTTGCACAAAAGAATTATAAAGTTCTATACTTAAATTTTCAGCATACCTTTTTTATAATCTTTCTCTCAGATATTTCCCCTTGCTGTCCAAGCAGCATCCAGATCGTCCAGAGTGTGATATACTGTCAAATGTGTTTGCTGTGCTGTCAGCCAAGAATCTGTCTGAGACAACATCCAATCTGGTGATGGACATAGCTGATAGCCTTCTCAACAGCCCCAATTTTGAACCCACGGAACAGGTTTCTGATTTGAATGTGACTGACTGTGCTGTCATGGACACTGGAGAAGTTACAGAAGGTATGTGTGTGTAAGAGTCATGAGAGGCCCTTTGGGTGCTTTGGAAGGAGGTGTTCGATCATGATGAGGTTGTCTTTGCCCTGAGTGAGAATGCAGGGAAGGAAACCATGGGAAAGTCACTGTACAAGTTTGTCTTGGCATGCTCAAGAACTGTGAAGTCCTGCTTGTCTCATGACAGCTGAGATTCACACTTGAACATCAGGGTCCTGAGCATGGAGAAATTCCTTACGAGAGGGAAAATATTTGTAGTGGTGACCTGTTGTGTCTGTGAAGCTGTGACTGACTAGGTAACTTCGAGAACTGCATTGCTGACTTGACACTGAGCCTAACATCAAGTTTTATAGAAAAAGACACAGTCCCTGTTTGCATATGGTCGTATATCACTTTGACGTTTAGTCTGTGCTCCCTGACAAGAAAGACCTGCGGTTGATTCCTTTTATCTTTGTGTGGTAATGGGCAGGAAGGGTAGTGTGCTGTGTTTGATGCTGTTGAGCCAACTTTCACCTGTAACACTCAAAAGTAACGGAAAGGAGAGTGCTTATTGCTGTGTCCTAGTTACGGCAACTTTGATTTGCACAAGAGGTCAGTGGTAGACTATAAAAAATGGCATCTGTGAGCACTTCAGCCATTTTAGGAGGCAGTGAGTATCTTTGAGGAACCTCCTTGGTACCTTTTGATAAGCCTACGCTTACTAGGGCTGTAACGAAAATCTGTGAGGAGAGCTTTTATTTTCTGTTTGTACTTTCTTTGGTCATAGCTCAGACATGTTAGACTTGCTCTCAGCAAGTGCCAGTGCATGTTCCCAGCAGCCCTGGACATTCATAATTCCCCCTGATTTTTCTTCTGCTGATGAAACCTCCTTTGTTTGCATTTCCCAGTTGTTTGTGTAGGGCTGAATCTCCCTTCTGTTGCACGGAGCTTACTTTGTTGCTTGCAACACAGAGGTGAGTGCTGCTAACTGTTGTATCCCTTGCAGAGACCCTTAGCCTAGGTTGCCGTTTGGTTCTGCCTCATGTTCCTGCCATACTTCAGTACTTCAGCAAAACAATGTTAAATGTGGAGAAAGTGAAAAAGAAGAAGTATAGAGCTCAAGTCAGTAAAGAGCTGAATATACTTTCCAAGTAAGTGATTCTTTAGAGCTCAAAACACTTGGAGGGTTGGAAGGAGGGAGGAAGAAAGGCTTTTCATAATAGATTGCAAATTAGAAACATTGTCTGAAATTTTAAATTTAGAGCATTTGAAAATACCCGTATCTGTCATTGATCTTGGAAGTTGCTGATGACTGAGTGGAAAAGTTTTCAGTAATTGACTCTAGCTGTTTCTATTGCTGGTACTCAAAACCAGTACCTCTTGGGATAGGAAAAGGTACAGAAGTGACTGCAGTCTGAATACTAGGGCTGATATTATGGTTTCGGTAGAGAAGTCTATTAGCCTGGATGCAGATGGATGGGCTGACAAAACCCTGTGATACAGCACTACTGCTGACTGAGTTGTTCTTTATACTGGTGATTAGACTGATATAAAACAGTAAATTACATTGTCTTATCATGCAGGATCAGCAAATTTATACAAGAAAAGAGTCAGAATTCAGTGCTTGTGAGCCTCCTCCTCCCTTTCCTTCACCAGAGTAACATTGAACAAGTAAGTAGAAATTACTCCCTCCCCTCCATTAAAAATGCATTTTTATTTTAATAAAGTAGATTTGTTTAAGATTCAGTTAAGGCTTAATGATTACATGCCATTTCTCATGATCAGCCTGAAATCAAGTCTTCATGTGTTTGCAGAAGTGTTTATACAATCTTCACTTCCTTTGCCACTGTAGTCAATTCACCTAATTCCTTGCAGTTTTTGAAATAAATGCTTTCTTTAACTTGTACTTCATGTACCCCAAATCCTAAGCCACAGCATCTGGACAGAATATATGTGAATGTAGTATGTGCTGTGTAATGGGCAGTGCTTCATTGGTCTATTGCAGGATAAAAGGCAAACATTGTACAGCACTGTTAACCTGCTCCCATGCCTCCTCTTTCCATTCTGTTCTCCTTCAGCTGTTAAGGAACCCACCTATAAGTACAGATGTGTATCTCAAAACTGAAACTTCTCTAAAATCCTAAATTCTTCAGGCATGCAAAGATTATGGGCTGCAGTTGAAGAAAACAGAACTCTCCATGGCTTAAGGTTTTGTAAACTGTTAATTAAATCAAGCACTGAGGATATTGGTAGACTCTGTAGTCTGGGGTCCTGTTTTCCTCTCTGCCAAACCTTGTTTTCAAACATATAGTCCCATCTATGATGAATGAATTTATTGATTTTTCAGCCTGATTGCCTGCATCCTTGGATCAAGGTTTGGGTCTTGTTTTTCCTTAAATGACATGCAATTGCTCAATGAGAGGTTTTAGGGTTGCAGAAAGAACTGCTAGGTAGCAACCTGTAGCTTCTGCTTTGCAAGTGGTCATTTAATTGTTCACAGTTTGTTTTTTAAATTTGTGAATCACTAGCGAACCATATAGAGGTTGCACATGCAAGCTTATGGATGGTAGATGGTAGCACAAGTAGACAAGTAGATGGTACCGTTAATGTTTGTTTCACAGATTAAAGAAAGACTGCTTTTTAAAGCTCTGTTAGTTTTCCTGATCTTTGAGTCATGTGAGGAAAGACACAAAAAAGAAGTTTTTGTTGTGATGGCACTCCTCTCTAACACTGTGCTTGTGTGTAATTGAAAGGTTGCAAGTGCTTCTGAGATGTGATGATTGCATTGAATGTGTCTTCCTAATTTTTTGTTCTCATTCAGTATCTGTGATCTGAATAAAATACAGCAAAGAGGTTAAGTTGACTCTGTCTCTTGAAATATTTCCCAAGTAATCTCATGAGGTTTTGGTAGTCATTGACAGCTGTCTGTCTCTTTCAGGATGCAGAGATTGACATTCTGGAGACCGTGCAGAACTTGCTGAGGCATTGCTCAAACCCTACAAGTTTTCTCAAACCTCTGGCAAAGCTTTTTTCTGTCATCCAGAACAAACTGTCTCGACAGAAGTTGTGCTTGGTATTTCAGGTACTGCATTTTTACATGTGTTTCTGGGTATCTTTTTCCTTGTTTTAAGAGAGCAAGAACAAAATAAATAGCAATATTTATCTTTGTTGTACATGAGCTTAAAAACATTTTTAATCTCCATTATCTCTTAAGTGGAAGTGAACTAACAGAATTGCATGTGGTAGACGTTAATGAACTGTGAGAAGACTTGTAAAACTTTTGGCTTGCAGTCTGGTTGATGTGAGCAGGTCCAGGGTTCTGTTGTGTAAGAGAAGCCAAATAAAGCACGCTGCGTCCATAATGAATGCTATGTCTTTATGAAATAAGAATGGCTTTCAGCAGCCTGGAGCTGATTTTAATTTTTATTCTTCTCTCACAGATTTATAGCAGTCAGGCTGTTTTGTACTTCTTCGAAGTGACTTACATAACTTTTTTTCAGTAGGAAAACCCAGGAAACCTTCAAAGTAGATATTTAGAAACTTAGGAAATTAAAACACACATCTTCCAACTTACAGAAGAAAGACGCTGATTGCAAAATGGCTCTTATTAAGCTTGTAACAGGACTGATGCTGTCACTTTATTTTTTTTATCTCAAGTGATTAGAAGTAAAGTCTCGAGTCCTCCAAATTTCTGACAACTATAACAGTTAAACTATTTTCTTTTATGTTTCTTTTTAGACTTTATCTGATTTGGACAGTGAATTGAAATACATTACTGATGTTGTTAAGGTATGTCCTGTTTCTTTGCTGACTTTTTTCCCCAACATTGTGATGTAGTGTTTCTAGCCTTTTTCATGAATGACTTGTTGCTCTCTCATAGCTGAACGCCTTTGATCAACGGCATCTCGATGATATCAACTTTGATGTACGTCTGTCAGCATTCCAGTCAATCACAGCCCAAATCAAAGAAATGCAAGCGGTGGACATCAACTTCCTCATCCCCGTTATGCACAACTGCTTCTATACCATCCAGGTTGGCTAAATGTTCCTTCTCTTGCTTTGTGCATCATGTTTCCATGATGAATCTAACTTCCATCTGCATTCCATTGACTGTCTATTTGACACTGCAAAACATGCAGAGTGCATGTGTCTTCTCACAAACACATGTTTTAAAGTTTCCTCCACTTGCCTTTTCTCCTGTGTGTCCCGAAGGGCAAATACACTGCAGCAAGAAGGCTAAACTAAGTGAAGTGCACCTGTATATCAGTGAGCCCTCGAACTGTCTGGTTAATTTGTGCTGTACAAAAGGCATATTACAATCTTGACAAGCTGCTTTTGTTTTAATTGCAGTGTGTTCTGGCTGTGTGGGCTTGCTGATGAGTCTGAAAGGATTTTTCCTCTTTGGAAAAGTGGGCATTAGTTCAGAGCTAGAACTTCTACAGGAAGGGTTTTGAGTTGGTAGAATTATCAGATCATTATAGGCTTTGTTACACTGTGTACAGTAGTACTGTTCAGTCCAGTCTTTTGAGGAGAAAAAGGTGTCATATCCAGACTCATGTGATACAATTTCTTCATCCACTCAGCTAGGGGATATGGCTCTTAGTGACAACGCAAGCCTTTGCTTGACCAGTTTTATCCGCCGCCTGGCAGAAATCGACCACATGGAAGATGACTACAAGGAGCTAATCCAGCACACTCTCCTGGAGTCTGTGAGGAGGGGACTGAAGAGTAAGACTGAGGTAAGGCACTGTTATCTGATAACACATCTCCAGCTGTCTTCAGGACACTAGGGCATCTGAGACTTTTTATAGATTAGTCCTTTGAGTCCATTGCTAGGATAAGAAACGCAGGTGCCAACTGTAAGCAAATTTATTATTCATTTGAAATCTTACAAAAATCATATAGAACTCTGTTGTTGTGTATTTCTTTGCCAATGGTTAGCTTTTCTCAGTTGTAGCTCATTCTTTGGAGGGGACGCTTTAATTTATGTGCAGTCCAAAATGCAGGTGTATTTGGTGTTACCAAAGAATAGGACCTGTTGGCCTGAAACACTTTGTAAGTGACAGCATAGCTGATCTGAGGAGTGTGTAGCTGCCGTTTCAAGGGGTGCTTAACCTTCACTGCTTGCTCTTTGCAGAACATCCAGCAGGACTACACGTCATTGCTTTCCTGCCTCATTCAAACATTCCCAGCAAATCCTGAATTCCGGGATTTGGTCCAGCTGACCAACCAACATGATCCCGACATGGACTTCTTTGAGAACATGAAACATATGCAGGTAAAAGGCAACACACGTTCCATAATGCCTCTCTCCCCTTACCAAAGCAAAAGCATTTTATTATATAGTAATGTTTCCCAAATCACCTATGCTGTTTCTTTGAAGAATTGAACCCATATCATTAGATGTCATTAAAAAATAAAAATAAAAATAAAAATAAAAATAAAAATAAAAATAGATGTGGGCATTGAAGTCACATGGGTGACTGTGAATCAAAGGCACCTGTAGAATGAAAATACAGCATTTCTTCTGCTTCCAGAAATGCAATCAGAGAGCATTTGGTGCATTTGTAGTTACATGTTGAATCTAAATTCTCTTCCTTGTAACTTAACAGGCCTTCTCATCTTGTATCAGTTGTCACCCTTGTCTGATACCTGAAGATGACACATTCTTAGGCCTGTGAATTCACAGTGAAACATCCCATTGAGCTGGAATGTTTATTGAGGCAAAAGGCTAGTGAAGGCCCAGACATGAATGAAAAGGCCATGGTCTGTCCTTGGAAATGACTGTATTGTGTTTCTGTCATTACTTCAAATTGAGCCATCTTCATGACTGCTGGATGTTTGTGCTCCTTTGTGCTAGCTGTGACTCAAGGGCCACCTCATTCACTGTCTTTCATGTTTGGCTCAGATCCACAGGAGGGCACGAGCTCTGAGGAAACTGGCTAAGCAGCTGACTGAAAAAAAACTTGTGCTGTCTTCCAAATCCCTGCAGAACTACATCATGCCTTATGCTACTACTGCCATTTTTAATGAAAAAATGCTTAAGGTAGGCTTTTAAGTTGGATGCATCCAATTTTAATATTTTCACCTTTCTTGTGTTGTTTTTCTTAAAAGACTAAAGACTTTGAAAGGCTGATGGGTTTGTGGAGTGACCGTTCCCCTTTCAGATGAGAGCGCTGTGCTTCTATCGGTGGCAGAAAGAGGGTTTGGAAGGTGCAGATGCAGTCTGGACCCAATCCTGTATCTGCTAAACCTGTCCTGTTTCTCCAAGACAAATCTCTTAACTGTTTGTGGGTTGGGGTTTTTTTTGTGTGTGCTTTTTTTGTTTGTGTGTTTGACTTGGGGTTATATTAGTTTGCATTTTTTGTAATCAGTTTATTTTTTTCCCCTTTGTCTCTGAACTGCTCTCATGTTCAGTTGTGAGATCAGTCACTGTTTGGCAGCAGAATATGTGTGATGGGGAGCATAGGCTGTACCTGGTAACTGAGGTGGTAATAAATACTGTTTTCGCTGGGACTATGGGGGCACTGAGGAACTGGCTGAAAACCTCTGAAATCTGTAGCAGCTTGGTAATTAATGTTTGAAGGGCGACATTTCTGTTAGTTACTTTCCATACCTTTTATTTAAAACATGAGGTGAAATTACTTGTAGTGTTAATGTAGATAGACTTTCTGCTTGTGACTTGGAAAACCAAGGTTTTACACATCTGTACTGTTCCCTGCACACTGTCAGGAGAACAGCAGAGCTGCTTATGTCAGAACAAGCAAATGTCATTTGTGTAATTTGCTTACTATCAGAAATATTCTTCTGAAGCAGAAACAATTAGTGCTCAGGCACGTGACCCAGCACCTTCTGTCATACAGACTGTGCCCGTCAGCAGGGTGACTGATGTTGTCTCTTTGACTGACATGAGGTAAAATGCATTGACTGACTGAAACCTCAGTGAAGAAGCAAATACATTTTATTTCACATTAGCAGTGGGTTAACGATGTGTATTTCTAGTTGATCAGCATAGACCAGCAACGTGTGATGTGCTTATTGTATTGTGACTGTTCTTTAGTTCTTTGCACAAGTGGGCCCACAGATTTAGTTATGTGAGAAAAGATAAAAGTGTGCAGAAATGTTTGGAGGAAGTGGGTCTGGAGATCTGCTTTGTGAGCTGTGATTCTTCTTATTATTTTTTATTTTTAACCTGGGAGGTGATCTAAAAGAGCTGAGTACCAAGCATCCCCACTAGACAGAAGTTACTTCTTCTGGCTCTTGTTGCTTTAAGTATACTTTAGAATGCGTGAATGCTAACAGCAACTGAATTTCTGTTTTTTGGGCAGCATGAAAATATGGTAACAGCCTCTGTTGAAGTTGTTGGAGCTGTCTGCCAACATCTCTCATGGTCAGCATACTTGTACCACTTAAAGCATTTCATCCATGTCCTGCAAACAGGGCAGATCAATCCGAAGTTGGGAGTCAGGTGGGTACTATGAGCAATGCTGCTATAGGTTCCTCCAAAGACTAAGGCAAAATTCAGTGTCTTAAGGAGCATCACATGAATTTTAACCTCTTCACAGGCATGAGAGATTGCCCACTTTGAGGTGGGCTTATGCAAATAAAAGTGGGCATGGCTTTGCAATTCAGTGTGACTGAGCTGTGAAGGATTAACAGGTCATTGCTTTCTCATGCTGTGTCTCACTGTGTGCACGTGAACATTAGCAGTTTTTGCTTCTGCTTGGTTGTACCTGCTCCTGGGATACCTCTACTGCTCCAGTAGCGCTGTCTGTGAGGTTTCACAATGAGCTAGGCCACAGAATGCATCTAGCTGGAAAGCAACCAGTTTCATTTCCTGATCTGTTATTTCAGGATAAACCTCCTTAAGCTGCACTGTCACTGAGTCTGAAATTTTTTTTAAATGCATTTTTAAGATTTTCTGTTGTGTTGGTTCTATGCAGCCTCTCCTTTTTGTGGGGAGAGCTAATCTCTCTTTGTGTGTTTCTTCTGCAGCTTGTTAGAGACAGTGTTGGAAGCCTTTCACTTTGACCATGAAACACTTGAAAAACAGCTTGTGACCATTGAGAACCAAGGTGAGCTTTCTGCTCCTGGTTATAGAGACACTCCCTCTACTTGCTCAAAGTGCAGCTAATTGACATTTTTTACTTTTGAGGTCAGCTACTCCCAGCTTCTTTAAATGTGCGTGTTGGAAAACTAGTTTTAACTTACCTTTTCAGGATCGGTGCAGGCTGTCCTCCTATGTGCTGACAGAGTGAGGAGAGGTGAGGAGAATCACCTCCTCATTACCTCTCTGTCCCAGGCCTTTCCATAAGCTAAAGCAGCCCAGACTGGGTTTATGCTAATCTAGGAGGTTCTCCACAGTCTGCACCTATCCATGTGGTTGCTGCCACATTTTTGTCCTTGCTGTTGGCTGCTCTCGTTATCTGCAGCCTGAGCAGGGTGCTTTATGTCCTGGCCCTGCTTCCCCTGCAGTTTCATGGTAAGAAATTATATCTTTGACTTGTCCACCATTGTGGTTATCTATGTTGTGGCCTTTGGGATATTCTAAGGAAGGAGGAGGATATCTCACAGCCGTGCTTGTCAGTACCTCTTGCCTTGTGAAATTACCAAATGTAAGTGAGTGACACTTCCCTAAGGTTCAAGGGCATTGACCTTTGTTAAACTGTCAACAGAGTTCAGCTGAAGAACAACCTAGTCTTTGCTTTAAGCCTAGCACTGAGGTGTGATTATCAGAAACCAGCATGCCAAAGCTTCTCTACCCCGTAAAACAACTCTGGTGTTTATTAATCGTTTGCTGTTAGCGATGGTAGGTGGGAGCTCTGTCCAGATCAAAGCCATCACAAGAGTCTGTTTCAAGGGCTTGATTTTTGTGGCCTCCTGTATTTACCTGTGATTTTGACAATTACTTGACAGAAGCTGCTGCCATGGATCTCGAGGCAGTGGTGGACAGTGAAGAAGCCATGGAGCTGGAGCAGAGTGAAGGAGAAGAGGAGGTGGTTGAGGAGAAAAAAGGGGAGAATCTCCCTGAGGAGCCGGCAGAACCTGTGCTGGTCCTGCCTGAACAGGCAGCTGAGACAGCTGAAGACACTGAGCAAGTGGCCAAACCTGTTTCTTTCTTACCCCGAAATAAAGAAGAGCTGGAGTGTCTGATCAAACACATTCAAGATACAGTTATAGTCAACATCTTGCCTAAATTGCACAGGTGTATTGTTGCAAAGGTAAGGAGGTGGTATTGGAAAGGCAGTTTGCAGGCCTGTGCTGCTACTGTGAGGGTTGGGATGGTACTGGAAAGAGCCCTGTTGAAATGCAGCACATAAAGAAACAGGCACAACTGGAGAAAGACTGCCTGAAAGCATGAAAGAGGCTTCATCCCATTTGGTATGTCATCAAGATTGCTGACTGACCCTCTGGTTGGTGTGGGTGTGAAACAACTCATTTAGCGTAGCCTGTTGGAAAGTTCTCAGCTACTTGTTAGTGCCCAACTTAGCTTCTGTATTGAAAATGCAGGGATTCATCTTGCCTGTCCTTTAGCTGTCTGGATTTTTCCCATAGTCAGCAGTGGACAGCAACTTACCATATTGGCCTCTTCTCAAGGTTTGCTGAGAAAAAGCAAGATTTGTTTAAAACTGTTCATTACACTTTTTTATATAAAAGTGCGTTGTGTCTTGCTCTATCTTAAAAAGGTTAAAAGAGACGAGGAACACAAGCTTGTGAAATCCAACGTTGTGAACGATGATGAGGTGGTTCGTGTTCCTTTAGCTTTTGCAATGGTCAGGGTGATGCAGTGTCTTCCCCAAGAAGTGATGGAAGCCAACCTGCCAAGGTAAATCCCAGAGGAGCTCCTTGAATACTGCTCATTTTATTGGGATTGAGTGCAGGCACCTTTCTTAAGCTGTGGTTATGCACATGGCTAAGTCCAGGAGGGGCCTCCTGACAGGCCTTAAATACTTTTTTTTGGAAACACGTTTTCCCAGTTACATTCCCCCTTTCATTTGACTTCTGTAAAACTAAGTTTGTAAATCCTTATATAAGAGCAGAGCTGTGAAGCAGAGTGCGGAGGTAGGGGTAGCAGAGCTGGAGAAAAAGTAGCGTACTGAAAGAAAAGAGAATCTGTAAAATCTCGTTTTGAAGGAAAATAGGTCCGTATATGACTATAAAGCCTTTCTGTGTGGTTGACTTTGAGCATGCCTGTGCTTGTAAAAACATCCCTGTTAGCAGTGTAATTAGTTCTACTGTGTTTGGGGGGTGAACTAAGCTGTCCGTCTCTGCTTCCAGCATCCTTTTGAAGGTCTGCTCATTTCTGAGGAACAGATTTCAGGAGATCCGGGACGTTGCCCGTAACACCCTCACCAAAATCATGGAAGTGTTGGGAGTGCAGTACCTTCTGTACATCTTAAAAGAGATGCAGTCTACTCTCATCCATGGGTACCAGGTAATGCTGAAGTTCTTTGTCTTCTGCTCTTTGTAGGTTTGTTGGTTGGTTTTGTGTGTGTGTGTTAGGAGGAGAAGCCAAAGGGAAATTGCTACTGAAATTGTTTTGCACTGGGAGAATAGCTTGGTATTATACTACTAAATACTACTGCTAGTGTCTACATCAGTCTTTGCTATTCCAGGTAGTATACAAACATACATTAACTGAGGGTCTGTACCCACAGAACTTATAGTCTAAGCAGGGAAGAAAAGAGGATCTCCATTTTCCCAGTGAAGAGATGAGGTATGGAGGTGAAGAATGAATTTCTGTTTCCAATAAAATTATTGGGAATCTTTCCAGTAAGTTCATTAGGGCCAAGCATCATCTGAGGTGAGTTGCCATAGAGACTACACAGACAGTATTTAGTGATGCTAATTGAAGTCTTGCTTCCTATATCCAGAGCCAGGGCCCTAACTATTAATTCACCTTTCTTCTTTCCACAGTGGTTTGCGGTAAGAATAGTTTCTGATGTGAATTACCACAGTGGAATAGTGGGAACTTCTAGCTACTATAATAGTGAAAGCACTGATTATCACAGCCTAAAAATAGCAGTAAGAGCACTGGAGAAAGAGGAGATTCCAGCCCTTTGCCAGTGTGTGGAGGGACAGGGGTCCTTTTCCTGCTGTCTGTATGAGGATTCCTGTCCTCACAGTATTTTTTTTCCTATAGCAAGAGCTCAATTGTAGTGTGTGAGTTGTAATGTCTCTGCTATGGGAGTCTACCTATCCACTAATACAAGAAGTCCATGCAGGAGATTGGAAACATGATCTGTTCTCTTTTTCTCTAGCTCCATGTGTTGACTTTCACTGTGAACCTGCTACTGAAGGGCCTCACTACCAGGCTGAGTGCTGGCGATTTGGACCCCTGCTTAGATATCCTGATTGAGGTAAAAGCTATTCAAGATTGAAAGAAACATCATCATGAAATGCCTGGGGGAGAAGGAGGCAGGAGAAGGTTGTGTGTAGATGCCTCAGACTCGGTGGCAAACAGGGCTGATTGTGCTTGTACTGCAAAGGGAAGAGACTGTTTTCTACTGAGGCATCAGCATACCCCTTGTAGAAGAGCAGAGTACCTCTGGGGCTGTTTCCTGAGCCCCACATCTTGGGAGGGGAGTTGGTTGAAGACTAAGACACTCGTGTTTCCCTGTGGTCTAAATGGCTGAGCAATAGTGAACAGATATCTAGTCAATGCAGTCCATGGAGCTCAGCTGGTCACCCAGAAGGGGGTTTATTTACATGTCTTGGTCTGACTGGAATCCCAGTTCTTGTATCACAGTGCCACAGAGGGGTGTGCAAACAGCTTCCCCATCTGATGTGCTCAGCCTGAGGTGCCTTATATTGACAAAGGAAAGGTGGGGATGATTTGTGGGGAACCGGGAGACCAGGTTTTTCTGTGGTTGGGGAAAAATAGCGTGGTTCTGCCGTTACTGGAAGAATCTGGCTCTGCTTTTCTGCTCCTCTCATTGATTTCTCTTGGCTGCTTTCCAAAGATTTTCAACCAGGAGCTGTTTGGGGAGGTAGCTGAAGAGAAGGAAGTGAAGGGAATTGTCTCCAAGGTCATGGAAGCACGCAAGAACAAGAGTTACGATTCCTATGAAATTCTTGGAAAGTACATAGGAAAGGGCCAGGTGACAAAATTAATTCTGCCACTGAAAGAGGTAAGAAAAGGCAGCCAGAGACTTGCTTTACTTTGAGTGCTCTCAATTCTGTATGATCTAGAAGAAACTCTACAGCCTACAGGTGGCTACTGTGACATTACCTATATAACCCCCGATGGTTCCTCATTTTTCTTGTGGAAGGCAATATGCACCCAGCTCATAAAATGGAACTTTGTTACTGATGTCCAGGGCAGCAAATGGTGTTCTGGGAAGCTTTCCCCCACTAGAGGGGAAACATTCCCACTGTGCCTGTTCTGTGTCCTCTCCTTTTGCCAGCTCTTGTTAATGCTGTTTACTCTGGAGCTTCAAAGACTTGCAAGGATACTCTGTGGCTCGATCCCTTGCACATGAAGGAAATGTCACCAAAATGTAGTAAGGCTCTGTCCATGTGGAATAAATGCCTTTACAGAGATGCAATTTTTTGAGTGGAGTGCAAGCCCATGCAGAAATGGAGCCCTCTTTGCTCGTGAGCTCTAGCATGTCCTGGTGGTGACAGATGAACTGTCTGGAGTCTGGCTGGAGAGAAAAAAGGAGGGATGTTGGGGCAGAGCTGAAGCGATGGGAGAGCTGGGGGCTTTAGGCAGCAAGTGATGGAGGAGTTGCTTTGGCTTTTCCTATGATTTCTGAATACCGATGGCAGATCACTGCCCCTCCTGATTCTCATGGTGGTGCCTTTGCAGATTCTGGAGAGCACTACAAGCTTGAAGATAGTTCGGAAGGTGCATGAGGCACTGCGTCACATCATGGCAGGGCTGATCTTCAACTCGGACATGAATGCAGAATCTCTCCTCCTCCTCAGCCATGGTCTCATCAGTGAAAACTTGCCTCTGCTCACTGAAAAGGCTAAGTAAGTTCCAGGAGTTTACCCATCTGGTCTGTTATCGGTTGGGAGGTTTGCTTGCAGAAATGACAGCTCTCAGAGCCAATGAATCAAATGTATGAGGGTTTCCTTCCTTTCATATGCCCTTTGTTTTTGATGTAAACAAATTATTTGGGCAGCCAGAGGGCAAGGAGAAAGCTTGTAAATGGAAGTTATCGCTTCCTGAACTAATAGGAGTCTACTCTTGCAAAGTGCTCGTGGTCTTGAGTAAGGCTCTTTCACCATCTGGTAAGATCATGTGTATGTTTGGATGAAGGTACAGCCAGTCACGTCATGAGGGAGCTACAAACTAGCATGTAAGAGGTGTCTGGGGCCCTGGACATTTTCATGGGGTCAGGAACAAGAGAAACTATGGCCTGTCACTTTATCGCTTCAGGCAGTAAAACCATCAGATTTCTTGTCCATTTGGTGGTGTCACTGCTCAAAATGGGTTTGGGCGTCTCGCCTTTCCCCTACGTTATGTAGGCTGCCTTGCACTAGGATCTGACAGTTGTTTGCAGACTTCTTGGAGCAGTTTTTAAGAGCTATCAGAAAATACAGTAAATCACCAGTAAATCATGCAGTGGACATATTTGCTAGAAGGAACTACCAAGGTTCTGTCTTGTTGACTGAACAGAAAAAAGTGGAGATGTTGCGCAAATCAGTGTGCATCTATTATCTTTGTAATAGTGACATTGTTCTCAAGGCTGAGCATCCTGTCTGTCATGTTGCTCTCAAGTTTAGTTTATTTCATTGTGTTCACAGGTTTGCTTTTACTTGTTGTGTGGCTAGCAGCTGAGCACAGTCCAGCTCTCTCTGCTCCCATCAGCAAGCTTGTTGTGGAGAGGGTTGAAATCTGAATTTTCACCTTTGCTGCACACTGTTTTTCAGAACAAAAGTTGCCCCTCCTCCAGATCCTCGGCTGCAACCAGAAAGCTGCTTGCTGCTCCAGCCCACTCCTACGAGAGGAGGGCAGAAAGCACCTGTCAGCAGAAGGACAAACATGTATATTCTGGTTGATTCAGGACTTAGGGTAAGGATCTCCTCAGATACAAAGAGAAAGTTTTGAAATTGAAATTTTTGTTAAGATTATCCAAAAGAACATATTCTGGGTACATTGTGTTAACAACACAGCCAGTTGCCTTAACTTCATTTTGCTTGTGGTAACTCCAGTGACGCCTCTTAGAGAGCTATAAAAAGTGCTTAGCCCGTTGCAGATATTTTAATGGGATATGGCATAAGTTCTGCTATAACCCAAAACGATGTGGGACTTTACTTGACTTATTTGAGATGAATGTCCTGTGTTTTCTATGCCAGTTGCTACACATGAGCCTGAAGAGGTCCAAAATAAATTCTTCTGATGAGCATGTTTTGGAAATGTTAGACCCCTTTGTTCAGCTGCTCATAGACTGCCTGAAATCCATGGATGTCAAGGTACAGTTCTGAGCTAGAGCCTGTCTCTTCTGCTAAGAAGGGTGCTGCCCACAAATGTCATGTTGCAGTTGATCTATGAGAGCAGAGAAGGGCATCCCATTTTCAAACCTAATTTCATAGGTGTACAGTTAAACAAGTTGAGGACATGATATCCCAAGGGGGAGGAGGGGTTGTGGCTGATGGAGGACTGGATGCTCTGCTCCTACTGCTGCTAGTTAAAGTGCGGACAAGTTCTCCTGGAGTGTGTTCATACAAGGACTTTGAAGGCCACCTGTGAGGAGGTTCGTGACGTCATGTGGCTGTGCAGAACAGTGTTGTCACAGTTGTGGTTTCTTTTGATCCAGCTCTTAATGTCTTTATTCCCAACACCATTAGACAGCCTCCTTGGGATTGAGTAAGCCTAGGAGGAAAAATATGAAACCCCAAGCTTCCCAGGAACAGAAGACATGCCTCAGAAACCGTGAGATACCTGGAGCAGGGCTTTCAGGTGACCTGGGTTTTTAGCAGAGCAACTTCTATGCCTTGAAGGTACCTCTGCTTCAGAAGAGTTCCTACCATTTGCTGAGTCAGCACTGTGTTAATGCCTTTACCTAGTAAAATCAAAGTTAGAGAATGAGGGAGTGGCAGATAGTGTTCTTAGAACTGAAAACCCCTTTGTATTGCATATGAATGTTTTGAAAGATAGCTAATTCCCTTTTACCACAGTTGCAGATAGTCTGACAACATCTGTAGCAGAGTGAGAAGTGTTCTTTCAGTGCCGTTGTACCCACATGCTGACCTTTGACTCTTTCTTACAGGTGATAACTGGTGCTCTGCAGTCCTTAGTATGGATATTAAAGTTCCCCTTGCCTTCTGTCAATACGAATCTGGAGTCACTAATCAAGCAGCTTTTCCTCTTGCTGAAAGAATTTGCCAAGACAGGAGTAGCCAAAGGCCAAAATTTCCACCTGGTTGTGAACTGTTTCAAAGTAAGTCAGAGCCAGGTCTGCTCACTTCTACTTTAGGATTAACTTTGTAGAATGAGACTTTTTCCACTGCAGATCCCTCCTGCAACTGGTCCTGGAGAGTTAGTCTGGAGACCACAAGGTAGCATGGGTAATGTGTTCTTGCTCTGATTCTTTCCTAAGTGCAAACTTACAGAAAGTTACCCCTTTGGATCTGTGCTTCAAAGCACAGCTTGGAGCTGAGAGAGCATTTTACAGAAGCATATTTGCCTTCTTTATTCCCTGTAAGAGCATCATGTTACCACCCTGTCTTCTGAGAGCCATCAGTTTTGTGCTTGAGTAGCTAACATGGTTTGTTGGACTAAACCCTCACACCTGAAGTGAGACAAGGGAAGAGGGCAATTAATAGGAGTAATAACTACTGTTACTGTATGCACTGTCTTCCTTTAGATGTCTTCTAAATGCATTGCTGAATTAATTACAGCTTCATCATCACACGGGAAAGTAAGAGTAATTCATACTGAGTACCAGTGCCAGAAGGATTTTCTCCTCTTCCTGTCTGAGTTCCTGTATCATGGCTCATGTCTGTGAGAATCCCCGCTCATTTCAAGGACTGAATATATGTATTTACCTGTATTCAGTTTTTGTCTCAAAATTGCCAGCTGAAAGCAAAATGATGAGAACAGTGTTAGCTGCGTGTTTCAGAGCAGCAGTTTGTCCTTTTAAACCCAAGTGGTATAAATAGAGTCAGATTTTGGGGTGGGCTTATATTTTATGGCACTGTATGTATATTGAGAATGGGCGATTTGATTTTGCAGTCTGTAACAATACTCGTGAAGAATGCAAAGAGCCACATAACAAGCAAACAGCTCCAAGTGTTGCTTGGCTTTGCTGAAGAGGACATTTATGATTCATCACGCCAAGCCACTGCCTTTGGCCTTCTCAAGGTACTTCTGTGGAACAAGTGTTTTGTGAGCCACTGGAATGGTAGTGATTTTACCTTTTGGTGGAAGTCTGTAAGATCTCATTAGGAACAGGCCACAGAATGCCGTTAAGGTTCTCTGTTACAGAAGAAAAAAAAGAAAACAAAAAACAGAACTTTCCTGTTTGAGTCGTAGTCACTGTTTAAAATGGTTTGGGTGGCTGTTTTATACACATGGTGTGTATGAGGATGTATTTGGGTGGCAGAATATTTTTACTAAAGAATCCACATCCCTAACCATTAGACCAGGTATTCTGTGTCCTCCAAAAGAAGCAGATATGGATTTGCAAGCCACCTTTCTCACCTTTTGTGTGTGTTTTTATTTTGTTTTGTTTTGTTTGTTAAAGTCCCTCTGGCTATGTTTGAACGTGTGCAAAAGTCAGTGTTAATGTACCACCTGATACCAGTGTAGTCCCAGGTTATAATAATGCATCTCACACTATGCAAACAAAATGCCAGGAATTCAGCTGTGCTGTCACATTTTCAGGCTATTTTATCCAGGAAGCTGATTGTCCCTGAAGTTGATGATGTGATGCAGAAGGTTGCCCAGCTGGCCATCACAGGCCAGAGTGAGCCAGTGCGAGTCCAGTGCAGGCAGGTGAGTAGAAAGAGAAGTCTCTTGTGTTACTTTACTTACAGCAGTCTAACAGGCTAGAGGGCTTAGTGTGGCTATCCCAGCTCTCACAGACGTGCTTTAGCCTTGCTGAATCCCCAGCCCTGTTTCCTCATCTTCCTAATCCTTGTCCCCATATTATCTGGCTGGTTTTAGTTCTCATGACTGATCTGTAGCAGAATTGTAGACTGCTTACCTGTAGTGAAACTGCTTGCCATGGCATACCTTCAGAGGGCTACTTGGCAGCAGTGACACAGTTCCTCCTTTGAAGGCTTTTAGACCAATGTAACTAAGAAGCTTGCCTTTTTCTGTATCCCAGCGGAATTTGCCACAAACCACAATTCCTTCCCACTCCTTCTTCCTTCATTCTAAGCTAAAAGCAACCAAAAGATGGAATTGGTTGCCTCATTTCAAGCACTGGGATACAGATGCAGCAGAAGCTGTGCATAGCCAAACAGTGCTTTTCCGTAGTTATCAGATGGATTTTGAAGGACGCTGAATTTCTGTTAGCAGAAGCCTGGGCAAGTCACAGTAATACTCTGAAGGCTGATCTGGCAGATGTCAAATGCCTGCAGATCCTGTTCCAGGCATGGAGCTTGAGAGCAGCTGATTCCTTGTGGAATAGGAACTGGCACATGCAGGAGGAAGGGTTTATTCTCATGGACTTGCTGCTCCATAACTGGATTTTCTTTATAACCTTTTTACATGCTTTTCCAAGTGTTTCTTGGTAACTCCTTTCTGTTGTTTTGTTTTGTTTTTTTCAAGATTTACTTGAAATACATTCTGGACTACCCCCTTGGTGACAAGCTGAAACCCAATTTGGATTTTGTGCTCGCGCAGCTGGAGTGAGTTTATATTCCCCCCATCTCTTTCTCTCAGTACAGAACCTTGTTGCTTTTAATATGACTTTAATGGCCTTCTTGTGTGCTGTTCATGAGGAGGAGTGGGTGTGACTGGAGTCTTGATTTTCCTACCTCTAAAACACTTCCCTTTTTTCAGAGGTGGATGTTTGAGAAATAAAGCAATTTTCTCTTCCGGGTTTCACAGCTGGTTTTGTTGTTCTTAATCTATGTAAGCAAAGGTGCTGTAGTTTGCTTAGTGTTTAACCAGCTGCACTGCTTGTGAACCAGGTGAACTAGAAAATCCAGAAAGAATAAGGGAAAGTGCATTTATATGACTGCTGTCCCATGGCAGTGCTCTCAGTTGCAGTTGCAGGCACAGTTGAGGTCTACTGCACCAATTCAGCAGGAGCAGTGTGCCTGAAAACTCCTGAGCACGACCCCTCCCTTGCTCAAGGTGACAGTAGTTTCCTGTGCCCCCCAGGACCATAGCAGACTGCTGTTGTGTTGACTCGGGTTGGCTGGAGCCCTGTTTCCTTATGCCCATTTATGCCCTTTTGTCTCCTTATGCCCATTCTCTAGAGATGGAGTTGAGTAACCTGTCTGCTTCTCTTCTCCTAAGTATCAGACCAGGTTAAGTAGCTGTTGCAAAAAGATCCCTGCCAGTGTGTGTTACTAGCATTGGCCATTCTTGTAAATTGTTAGCAACTTATAGGGTGTTAACCCAGCCCTAACTGTTAACCATTTCCTCACAGTTATGAGTATGAAACTGGAAGGGAGTCTGCACTGGAGATGATTGCGTACCTCCTTGACATGTTCCCACAGGTAATGACCACCTCTTGGTACCAAGCATCAAGCAGTTGATTCTTTTCAGATGCTTGCAGTAACAGCGTTTTCAGATCAGTTTATTTTGGGAGCACTCAGTAGTTCATATTATCTTTTATCATGAGCAGGATGTTCACTTATCTCCAAAAATCCTGGCTTTGCTCCAGAAGAGAAATGACATGCTGGAAAGTCTGCAGTACTTCTGTATCTAATGTGCTCAGTCTGCAAGTAAAATAAAGCTCCGTCAGCAGGAGCTTGGATAAACTTAATGGAGATTTATGCCCGGAAAAAACACATCCAGTTAAGGAAATGGGGTATGAATAGCAAGTGAAATCTAGAGTTTTCTTATTGTGATCTTTTTTTTTAACATTCATGAGGGGGATATTGTTGACTGGACTGGTATGTGATGTACAATATCAGTTTTGTTGGCTTGACTGGAGAGGGAGGACTTCTCAGTAGGGTGGATCAAAATAAAAGCTAAAAAATAACTGTGCATCTATGCAGGATAACATACACACGATGCTAAGCTGCCTCAATGCTTTGCAGCTGGAGCATGACTGAGCATACAGGAGACTGAGAGAAATGTAATCAAGCAAGAATTTGGGAGGAAGGAAGAGAAATTCTGCACAGTAAGCTGTGCCTCTCCACCCCCTGATGAGATTTAGTATCTCAACTTGGTTCCCAGCAACTCTGAAAGGTAGCAAAGCACGGCTGTCTCTGCAAGAGAAGGGCCTTTGGGACTGATTGCTGCAGTGCTTAGAAATTCATGCCTGTTTCAATGCGAGTTAGTTGTGAAAAGGCCCTTTAAGGTTTAACACTCAAGTTGCTGTCCCAGGGACACATTAGCAAGTGGGTGTCAAAGGAAGGATGGGGCTGCTATGCACTCCCTGTGTGCTCCAACAACTGGACCATCCTCTCCTTTCAGTTCACCTGCCTTGACATGGACCCTGCTCAGGGCTGGCATTGTTTCCATATGCTGTGCAACAAATACCCCTCTTTTCTCCTTGAAATGCCAGAAGCTTCTTGAGGACGTACAGTTGATTAATAGGTTGTTTCTTTCTAGGAGCTGCTCCACAAATACTGTGGGGTGTTTTTTCTCTCCCTGTGTATGATGATGATAAATGATGACTCGGCCAAATGCAAAAAGATGGCAGCTTTGACGTGTAAATCTCTGCTCAGTAAGATAAAGAATGATAAACAAGATCTGATGTTTTCGCTGGTCACAGAATGGTTTCACAGCAAGAAGGTATTCTTTGGTCTTTTCATAGACTGGGTCTAGACTGTATTTGGGGACTGAGTAAGATTAAGGCGAGTGAGATTGCTAATGCCAGGTGTGGTGGATTGGTGGGTTCAGTTGTGTCTGACTTACAAGTTTTAGGAAAGGAGTATGGGCAAGAGTCAGCTTGGAATAAAAGCTCTTCGAAGCTGTGCTCAACGCCATGCTTCTTGCTAGCAAGAGGAGAGGGAGAAATACAGATTTCTGTAGCTACACAAATGTAGAGAACAGCTGCTGCTGTAGGTCGGCCTACAGACCTCTCAGCTGCATTGCACTGCATTCTAACAGTCCCATGTGGGACGGGTATTTCACCAGGTGTAGCCTTTGCTCAGGTTAAAGGTTTGAGCAAATTCCTTAAAGCTCTTCTGATCCCAGTAATTGACTGTTCATGCTATCTTAGCCCAGATTTGCTTTGTTCTGTTGCCAGCAGCTGGACAGTGGCAAACCTAGTCTTACAGACCTCCCATTTTGATCTGGGTGCCTGGCTGTTTAGTTATTCTCAAACAGGACTCGGGTCTGTCCCTCTGCACTAGTGGAGCAAGTGTTCTTCAATACTTCATCCTTTTTATCTCTGTTATGTTCCGTTCTGGTTTATAGCTGTGAGCTGCCCGTTCTGTTGTGAAGAATCAGCAAAGTAGCCCCAGAGCTCTGCAGCTGGGAACTGAGATAGAAACAGCATTTTGGCATTTAGATTTAAGGTGCCTTTCCAGGGATAACGTGTTCTGCTAGATGCATGTGTCCCTAGCTGGCAGCATCTCCTTTTTCAACAGTACTCTGAAAATCAGCTTCTCTTAAGATGCTGTAGCTACAAGCAAAAATAGGAGTTGCTACCAGCTCATGGGAGGTGCAAGATTTGATTATCAAGAAGTGTTATTCTTTCTATTGGCAGAGCTCACACAGGAGGTTGGCTGCACAGGCATGCGGTTTGTTTGTGGAAGTGGAGGGAGTAATGTTTGAACGGCGCCTTGAAGCTGTTCTCACCTTGATTGAAAAGGAAATCAACCCAATTCAATTTGAAGATGTAAGTCATTTTACCATGTGCGAGGACTGGGGAAGGAAAATGGAAGAAGAAACACAGGAGAGATTTAACCATTGGACCCACTGTTTGGGACTGAGGAAGGATACAAAGCGCACACGTTTGTCCTGAAGGGCACATCACTGACCTAGAACCACATTTGGTCTGTAAGCCCAAATTTCATGTCATGTGTCACAGCACAAGGGGCAAAGGAACTTCACAACACCACCTGGCCTGAGCCTGCAGCCATGCTGTGTAACCAGCAGTCATTTTGCTCCTTGCCCCAGTCTCTATCAAGATCTCTGTGGGTGGAAGGGGTTCTTGAGACAACCCTCAAGTCATAGGCTTTTGTTTTTTTAACCTGTATGACTTAGTGGGTTGACAGCATGTAGCGGTGTGAATGTCCAGGTAGCTTTCCCTGCTTGTGTGGTCTTTACTGCAGTGGTGGGAGAGAAGGGACTTGTGTTTTTTGTTTAAAGTGAAGTTAAAAGCCACCATCAGAAAGAATGGCAGGATGCATATGTAGCACTAGGATGGGTTAGAATCTATTTAGTTAGAAAACAGCCTGACTATCATGCTGACAACATCTGGTTAACTGGGAAACGTGTCTGACATGCATTGAGATCTGTGTAAATGTGGAAGGTCAGAAGTGCATCACTTGTGACTGACTGCTTTGTTCAGTGTTATCTACAGCTTTAACTTTCAAAGGAATTCCCTTCCTGTACTTCAGACCATGGTTTTGTTTTATTGAATTTCTTTTTTTGCACATGATTAACTCAGAATAACAAGGTTGCCTCAGATTCTGCTTGCATGTGATAATCCCAAAGGGTTCCCAGTCACTGCACCTGGGGAGCTGCCATCTATGTTACTGATGTGCCAGGGCAACACGCTGAACAAGAGAGAAGAGCCTTGGGGCATGCAGGTTGGCAGGAGATGAAAATACCTGCAGTGATGAGAAATCCCCTGTAATCACCCCCTGTGCTGCGACATGTGGGTAAAGCACTGGCTAGTTGCATCAGGCAAGCACAGTCAGACCTGAAGGCAATTTAGTAAAACACAGTGCACACAGTGTTGTCATAGCAGTGTGGGGCTTCCCAGCTGACAGAGGCAAATCTCAGCTCAGCTTGGCTTTAGTAATGAGAATCAAATACATATAGGCATAACTGATGTATGTTGTGTGTATAATTGCGTGCATTTGGAAACCAAAGAGTTTGTTTGAGTGATGTCTATATAAAACAGAGAAGAATGATTGTAATAATCTCCTGCAGAGGTTCAGTCTCCAGAGGAAATGCTTTAATGGAGCTGTTTCCCTTCAGTTTATTATAGGAATTGGGTACAAGTCAGTCCTCTGTTTCTTTGCAGGGTTGATCTGAAATTTATCTAGTAGGGTAAATAAGCACTATCTTCAAGTCCTCATAAGCATATTTCTGGTCTTGCTCATTTTATTAGATAACTGAAGAGGAGGAGGAGAAGGCTGCAGATAGGCTGCTGTTCAGCTTTCTTGTGCTGGTAACAAAGCTAATCTCAGAGTGCAGCTTGATTCAGTTAACCAAGCACGGAGATGTTGTCAGCAATATCTGGAGTAAGTATCAAGACTTATTATGTTGTGATACAAGGAAGATTGTTGGTGTGTCGTGTATTTCTTTACACCCCACTATAAATTCTGTCACACAAGGTTTGCATGCTGCAAAATGCTAATAGTACATGGCAGCTACTGGGCAGTGAAAGAGCAGATTTTAATGGAAAAGGTTACAGAGTTGATGAAAACAATATGCTCTCTGTCTCAGTTGCTGGGAATTATTTCCTATTATCTCAAGAACATATACTTGCAAACTATTGCATGTTTGACCATAATTACAGCCTCTTTGATGAAAACTTTTAGTTCTTCTGGGAAGAGATTTCCTTGATGAGATCATACATAGCAGCCAGCAAGCGATGACATGTGCTAATAGTACTGTAAATACTGTGTGCCTGCCAGGACGTTAAGGCCTGGAGGTCATTTGATTCAAGCAGTTTCCATATGAGTGAGATTCTGCAATGTCAAGCTGGTTTATTATTGTCATTTTGTTGTCTAGTTTTCAATTGCTGATATCAGAAGGCGTGGTTCTGGCTGGATTATGTCTTCAGAGAGTTCAGCCTGCCAGGTGCCTTAAGTGAGATACAAGATAACCTTTGTAAATCCTGGATTGCTTAGTGATGTGCAGCTTGGACAAAGGCAAGACAAGAGGGCGGCTCCATTCTCTTCTCTGAAGCATCCTTAGCCTCCCTCCAGGGGTTAGATCTGACCGTCTGGAGCAGGGCCAGCTCACCCGAGTCACACAGCAGAAAGTCCCCAGACATCATAGCCAGATGAGCTGTGACACTGAGCCCATAAGGGGACTGCAGTTGCTGCAGAAACATGACTTGTCAGCCAGGAGGGGAGCAAGTGTCTTTTTGTGCCATGCCCACCTTTCCTGCACAGTTGCCATCACTTTCCAGCAATGGCCCCATCTTTAGTGGTTTGGAAGTGCTGTGGTGGCATTCCAGAGTGTCTGGTCATTATGGGGATACCTGGCTACCTGTGGTTTTTAGCCCCACTCTGCTTTGGCTGGGTGGAGATCCTGTGGGTGGAGAACAATTTGATTATGTGTTCTGAGCAGATGATCACGGTTCGTTTCCTTCACCATTGTACTGTAGCATGTGCTGTGGTAGCTCTTGGAGGGATGTGGTTCTTTTTCTGCTCTTGCTGGCCCAGCTCCTGTGCTGAAAGAGGTTTTCTTTCCTCTAGGTCATGTCCAGTCTCACCTGTGGCATCCTCACAGCTGGGTCTGGCTGACAGCTACTCAGATCTTTGGCTTGTTGTTCGCATCTCACAAGCCAGAAGACCTTGTCAACAAGTGGAGGGAAAGGCAGGCAGGGAAGAGGAAAAAGACATCAACAGAGCTGTCTGCATCCACGTTCTTGACTGCTGAACTGGACAGAAAGGTAATAATGTCTGCAGTGCTCCTTCCCCCATGCCCACACCCATTCCCTGGCTGGGACATAAAAATAACTTTAGTAGATTGGCATGTACGTTTCTCTTAGTTGCTTCTGTCTGCTGCCTAATCCTAATCACTTAAAGTGTTTGAGTAGGTGTCTCTGCTGCTGGGAGTGGGCTTCTCTGGGGTCTTATTCTGAGCAGCACGAAGATTCCCTTCTGGATTGCAAGATGCAGGCAGAACTTGTGCTGAGTTGATTCATTGGCTTCCTGGGGACCACCTTTGGTGACTGCAAAATCCTGCTTTGGGTTTCTGCTACTGGCTCCCTCTCATGGAGCAATTCCCTTCCCCTTTTTATCTCACCAGATGAAGGAACTTGCGTTTGCATTCTGCCATCAGCTGCACTCTCAGTTCCTGGACCAGTCTCTGGGAGAGCAGGTAAGAGCAGGAGCCTGTTTTGCGCTCCAGGAGGGCACAGAGCAGGCCCTGGCCCATGAGGCAGTGTTAACCTCCTGCTCAGGACAGCAGTGCTGCTGTCTGGTGATGGCCCAGGGCGAATACACAGTGCCCAGCTGCTCTGTGCTGTGGGCATCTGAGCAGGTGCATGTGTCAGAGGGGCCCAGAAAAGTCCCTCTCGTGGTGTCAGTCTGCTGGAAGGGCTGAGGGGTGGCAGGGACAGACATGGGAGGCACCATGCAGTGCAGGGCTGGGGTCCCTTCTGTCCGGCCCTTCACCAGGGAGAGTCCGTCTCTGTGCAGTCCAGACTGGAGAAGGCTGGGCAACCAGATCCTGGAGCGGGCATCCAGATCTCTGGTGCTGTCTCCCTTCAGCTGCACTGGAGTCCCGGCTGCTTGTTGGGAGCGCTTGGCCCAGCTTTATGCTGTTGTTTGAAGGTGTGACTCCACTGTGAACCTGGTCAGAAATTGTCTTGTGAAGAGCCAGGGGCTGCCAGAGGTAGGGAAGAGAAAAGGAGCAGCCAGGGAGTGCTGGAGCCCTAAAGGCACAGTAGCGCACGTGTTAAATGTGGCATTACAATGCCTGTTAGGAGTGACATGGCATGGGGTTGAACCCATTACAGCCTCCTGGGTTGGCCACTTCCTCTTTCAGACCTAACCTTGGCTCTTTCATACCATGGTCACTGCTGGTGCTGGCACTGGGGGAACCTGCAGTGATTGACTACTCTGTTTTCATGCTTCAGGTTATAAAGAATTTGCTGTTTGTCGCCAAAGTTATTTACTTGCTAGCACCTTCCTCAGAAGAAGGTGAGGAGGCTGAAGGAGAACTTGGCTGTGAAGTGGAAGAGCAGGAGCCCTCTGAAGATGAGGGAGAGAAAGACATTTCTGCTCAAGGAGAGGGAGAAGGAGAGGATACAGAAGAAAAAGGCCGGCCGGCCACATTGATATGGCTAATGAAGAAGCTCTCTCTCATGGCAAAACGAGAAGCAGCATATTCCCCTAAAATCCCTTTAAAGGTAAAAACAGGGTTAGACCAGCTGCTTTTAATGTGGCAAGCACCTGTACAGGAGAGTATTGCTCTGGCTCTTTCCTTCCAGGGGGCAAGCTGCAGAGGGTGTCAGGAGCTGGTGCTGAAGGGAGGATTAGTGGGTTCCGATGGAGAAATGAGCATTTCTCAGGAAAGGCTTGTGTCAGTCTGCTTCTCCTTTGCTGATGCCTCCAGCCTCTTGTGGGGTGGTGGAAAGATGGGAAAGCCAAAGGCACCAAGCTGCAGGGGACAGAGCGCTGCCTTTAAAAGCTCAACAGTGCAAGGTTTATGTGCGGAGGGGAGTGGCAGTGTGGAGTTACTTGTCAGAAGGGGAGGGTGTGGGAGCGACAGAAAAAGCACCGTGGCTCCCTGCAGTGCAGAGTTAGAGAGGCTGAGCTTTCATGTCTTCAGCTGCCTCAGTGCAGGACAGTGAGAACAAGCCTGTGTTCCAAAGTGTTAACAGCTAAGGAGTGAGGTCGCAGCTCACACATTTACAGGTCCTGTGGGATTGTGTCTTATCTAAAGGCTATACTTGGCTGCAGTAAGACCTTACACCAGCAGTGAGTTTCTGACAAGTGTCTGAAACACCTTGTACATTGAACGGTGATGCACAGCGCTCTGGTAGCAGTCCAGTTAGACAGTTTCCTTCTTACCTGCCTTCATGTCCCATATATGCATTTTCAGAGGAGCTGCATCTTTAAGTTCCTGGGAGCGATCTCAGTGGATCTGGGGAAAGACAGAATCAAGCCATACCTTCCAGCAGTTCTCACCCCTCTGTACAGGGAGCTGAACAGCACCTACGCAGAGCAAGGTAAGCAACATCCCTCACAAAGACGAGCAGAGGGGAAGGTGTGTTAGATCTGTGCCTCAGCATGAATCCACCTGTCATTCCTTTCCTCTGTTGAGGCACAGATGCCATAAACTACTCACAGTTTAACCAAAATATCAGGAAAGGAGAATGTATGACATTTTATGGCCACGTGTGTTACTGTAGAACAAGGTACTGTACAACTTGGCATTGCTAGTTTGGTGGTAGTTGTTGCGTTCCCCAAGCGTTCCCTTTTTGAAACAGAGCATCCTGGAAACGAACTTCAGTGTGTGTCGTGTGTTCAGTGACTGAAAGAGAACAAACCTTGTGGCTAGGGGAGGGGAGGCATCTGCTACAGGAGTGCCGCACGCTATGCGTGCAGGCAGCCATGCACCTATTGAACTTCTCCCTTCCTCCTGAATGAGTCCAGGTCGCTCTGTCCCAGTAGATACTGCCTGAGCAGAAACACTTGTTTCTCCCTGGAGATCCATGTTTGTTTAAAGGTCTTAAGGAAGCCTGAATGTACATACTGTGGAAAATGACAGCAAAGATTGCAGCACTTAATTGCTGAGCAGTGAACTAGCAGCAGATACACATTGTGTGACCTGTATGAAGTTATGCCTGGTTGGAGAAAGTCAAACTTCCCATCTAACATGAGGGACTCTTGACTTAAGAGCAAGCCTGGTGTTTAGATTGTTCATGAAAGTGTTTTAAGTCAAGCAAATCCAATGTCAGAGTAAGAACAGACAAAGCAAAAAAAAAAAAAAACAGTTACACAAACCATACATTTAGAGTAATATATGCCTTGAAAATATGTTGTGCTGCACTGGCTCCCTACATCTCAGAAAGGATACAAGGGAACTGGAAAAAATTTAGAGGAGGGCAGTAATGGTGTTCTAGGTAAGGAACAACTGACCTGGCTACCATTTTTTTTGCTAAGTTGGTACAACACTTGGAAAAGATATGGTAGAGATTGACAATGTCATGAGTGGGTAAAGATTAACTTTTTGCTTTTTATGTCAACACAGGAATAAGGGGTTTTCAGCATTATTTTTGGATTGCCTGTATGAAGCACAAGTTGTTGTCCTCTGGAAAAGCTGGTGAAGAACCAGCACATTTCACAAGCGTCTTTGCTCTAGTGTCTGCAGTTAATACTGGGCAAGATGAATCAGTACAGACATTTTTAGTAAAGGGATAATTCCTTATTGGGATCTTGGCTTTTGTTCCATATGCTGAAAAGATTAAGCAAATTTATTTTGTTTTATTAGATCCAACACTGAAGAACCTTTCCCAAGAAATTATAGAACTGCTCAAGAAATTAGTCGGACTGGAGGCTTTTTCACTTGCCTTTTCTTCTGTGCAGAAACAGGCCAACCAGAAAAGAGCTATGAGGAAAAAGCAGAGGGCTTTGCAGGTAAGTTTATTCTGCTTTCTCTTCTGGGAAAAGGAAATAAGAGATTTTCTAAACGCTTGAGATGTGACCAGGAAGGTGAGTGTGAAAAATAACTTCATCCTGAATTGGGATAGTTTCATTTCAGAAACTTAACAAGAAACTATTGATAGGGTGGTCGGGCACTGGAACAGGCTCCCCAGGGAGGTGATCATGGCACCAAGCCTGGCGGAGCTCAAGTGTTTGGACAACGCTCTCAAATGTATGGTTTGATTTTTGGGTGGTCCTGTGTGGAGCCAGGAGTTGGACTTGATGATTCTTGTGGGTCCCTTCCAACTCAAGATATTCTATGATGCTATTGAAAATCAAACTTGTGGGCAGGTTTTGACCACCGTGCTTTTCAGGTTAGCTGAAGAGCAGTGGTAAACCTGGCCAGAGCACCCTCAGTTTTGAGAAGCCTTAGAAAACTGGTGCGTTGTCTGTCAGTCATCAATTTCTTAGGAAGTGTCTGATGTTTACAGGAACATCTATTGGTTATAACTAAGCAAACATGTGTATTGTTTTTCTTTAGACTGTAGCAAACCCTGACATTGCTGCAAGGAGGAAGCTGAAGAGACATAAGAATAAAGCAGAAACCAAGAAGAGAAAAATAGAATTCCTGCGCCCTAGCTACAAGGCCAAGAAACCTCGAAGTCATGCACTGAAAGACTTAGCAATGGTGGAATGAAAAGGCTTTTCCTTCACGGAGGATTAATTTGTAAAAACTAATTTCAAGCTAGGGAACTTAATTACTGTTGGGGGGAAAAAAAAGGAACGAAAAGTATTTGCATATTTTAATTGTATTTATTTGTATTTTTTCCATGTCCTCTTTTTCATCTAGGATCTTGAATAAAAGTTTTTAATTTTTCCAAGTCTGTATATTTACTAGAGCATGTACAGTTGAATGGACAATCACCATGATTGTTTATATTAAATTTTATTTCATTTTTAAAAGATGGGCTATTACAACTGCGACTATGCTACCTTCTGTAGAAAACAGTCTGCCTCTTGACCTTGATTTGTCTTTCAGTTTCTACAGCTATAAGGAGTAAGCTGTCATTTCTGGCTAAGCAGAGAATATGGAAATAACACCTCGTGAAAGGTGGAAGTTAAACTCAAGTTACTGCCCTGACACATTGGAGCAGCAGGCAGTAAGTGAAATAGCGAAACTAATGCTATGTTAACAGGCACAGGTTACAGTATTATCTCACTTGCTGTACTTTATTTTAACAGCATATCTGCACTGAGGGCTTCTGAAGCGTAACAACATCAGCTTAAGGAAACCTCTCTGACCGTTCAGCCACGTGACTGTTCTAACTGGCAGTAGTTGGACCCGAGTGTGTTTCTGTAAGCAAGCAACACACCTTTGAGTACAGCTGACCATTGCAGATTTTATTAGTGTTTTAATTACACCAATATAGTAACCACTCTAACTTGAAACCACCCGGGGGGGGAGGGGCAATAATTTGCCAGGCAGTAAAACTTTCATACAAATTATTAGGCACATCTTTAAACACAAAGAAATGAAATATCATAATGTACACAGACATACAGTTTTACAGTTGAAGAGAGGCATCCACATTACAGGAGTCAAACTCAAACCTGTCCTATTTACAAGTATTTGTGGGCTGAAAATACTTGACTGCAGAAAGAGGGACATTGATGTAGTTGAACCTTCTTTGCAATGGTCAGCTTTGTATCACTGCCTACTCTTCAAGGCCTCCACCAACCTACGAAAAAGGGTAAGTCAGTTTAGTAAAAAGTCATTTCAGATATGTCAAGGCACTTTTAGGAGTAAGCTACTCTTTCTTCTAATGCGGGCTCTGGTTTCATCTTGTTAGGAATATTGTCCAGAGCTATATAGCCCTAGCTAGACTGCACAGTGAACAGGCAAGTACTGAAATGCCTACCCCTCACTTAAATCGTGATCTTGCTCATCTTTTTTGTTCTCAGTAAGTACCAAGGAAGTGCTGCAAACCTGTAATTCATATTATAAAGCTCCAGCTTTCAAAAAAAAAAAAAAAAAAAAGAATTATGTTAACAGCTATTTTACTAATGCAGCTAGCATAATTAGACTTTTACTCACCATTCCATCGCTTCATCAAGCCCGGTGCCCTTAGTTGCAGAGGTTTTGAATATCTGCCATTTTCGGTCCTTCAAAGCTGGTAAGCCAAGCGCATTTGCCATTTCCGTAGGAGTCATGGCTTGTTCCATGTCCTGCTTATTTGCAAACACCACCAAAATGGCTTTCTTCAACTCTTCTTCCTAAGGAACATGAATCATGCAAGTTGTTGCAGGGATTTTTTACTAAATTTATTTATACAGAGAAAACACGTAGAAGAAAAATCATACAATGATCATACAATTTTCAGTTTACTGATTTTTGTGCTTTAGGAAATTCTTCAGTGAAAGAATGACACTTACTTTGAATTCCATTTGCTCCCAGCATGATATCACGTAGGAGCAATTTCAAAACAGGCAGGTTTACCGAATACTGTTACATTATGAGACAAGGTGAGAGGTAGATTTAACAAGGCATATTAAAAAGCCTGCAGCAATTTTGAAAAAAAAAAAAAAGTTTTGCTTAACACGTCTTCGTTTTACTCTTATTACCCTGCTCTATGCCTGTTCTTCAGCTTCAATCCATAGTAGGATAGTAATTACTGGTATTCCTTCAGGGCCTGATTTTGCCACCACTGAAGCACTGAGCAGCTGTCCTTGCGGACAGATAAGTTTTCATGTGACCAAAAGGCTAAATATAACTTACTGTTCAAACAATTACTGCACAAAACTATAAAATATTTGCAGCATACTTAGTTCTTTTCAGTCAGAAGTATTGCATGGGGCCTGTTTTGAGGGCTGAAATTTCACAACCGAACTTGATTCACTGAATCAAATTTCACTTTAGCTCCAATAAGTATTTGTGATTTCTCAATTTCCATTTTACTGATAGGACCATCATGCTCATTTTCTTACCTCTAGCATAGCAACAAGCTCTGATTTTGAAGTGCCAATTCTGTCTCGATCACAGCTGTCCACTACATAAATGACTGCATCTGTATTTGAATAGTAACACCGCCAATATGGCCTGCAGAACAAAAATAAATTCCATTCAGATAATGTGGAGTTTTAGCAGTGCTTTTTAGCCAGATAATGAAAAACTACCCAGAGGAAGTAAAAACTGTCTCTGGGGTGAAAGGTGCTAGGAGGCAAGTAGAAGGTATCATCAAGAGGCTACAAAAAAGAAAAAAAAAGTGGTACAAATAATCTCAACAGAAAACAAAAAGGCAGCTTAAGAATGGGCAGAAATACCAGGGACAGATTTATTTGGAAATCAGCCTGCAGGACGTGAAGTTCATAACTCTGAAGGACAGGGCAGAAAAGAAAGTGTGTAAACATAAGGTTTATGCAAAGAGTTATCTTTATAACAGCTCGTGTAGAACCAGCTGTATGATACTGTCTGCCATAGATAATCATGGTCACCAAAGAAGGATAAACTAAGAGAAATTGTTTAAACAACTAATTCATACAGGTAAGTAATTAACAAGTACCACAACAAACCATCTTCTTCAGAATTATTTTACAGAAACTAAAAAGGGAAAGAAAGTAGCACTGCACCTTACTACGTAGAGTTCAAAGAATAACCTCGAGAAGAGCACACAGGGCTCCCGTAATGGTCTCTCCAGTTCCTCGTGTAATGATTCATTACAAAACTCAAAGCTTGCTGCTCAAAGAAATTATCCTTTATATCTGAATTCAACTTTGTGGCTTTGTACTCTTAAAAATATGAATATTTAAAGATATTTTTGGTTTTACAACACCCACTTCCCATTTTTTCAGAATGCTGCCTAATTACATACTATACAAGCAAACTAGTTTTTCAATGCAAAACTGCATACCAGTGAAAGCATTCACTTGATTTTTTTCCAATCTGTAGTCCAAAACAGAGGTTGTAGTAACTGAGTTCTGTCAGATGAAAGTGCTCTCCTGACAATGAGCTGTTTTTAAACTCAAAGGAACCAATTTTCCGAAGTGCCATCTATGAGAATTCCAAGAACTTCTTAGCACTTTTTACAGAAATTTAATTGTATCGTTTCATTTTAAGAGATTTATTACCTTATGCTTGTCTGTCCTCCCAGGTCCCAAACTTGAAATTTCAGATTCTTGTATGTCACCGTTTCAACGTTGAAGCCAATTGCTGAAACAAAGTGAAACAATTTCACTGTTGGTGATTATTCTTTTTTTTTCTGAAGTACAGTACAGCACTTACTTAGTTTAAAATTTTCATGCCTGAAAATTCTCATTAGCTACATAACGAAGTTCATGCCTCTTGAGAAGTTGCTTCAAGCAACATTTATGGCTTAAAATAATGCAGAATTCTTTGATCAACAAAAACACATTATAAACATATCATAGAGATCTGCAGTAAATGATAAGGTTGTTACAAATGAACAGAAGTGTGCCTGAAAGCATTGAAAGAAACAGAGCAGCAGTTAAAGGAATGGCCTGTTTTGATAACCAAGTACAAACTGACAGCAATAAAACACTAAGGATGTGTCCTTCATGTCAACACCAGATCTGTGGCCTCATAAGACCACAGCAGAGACTACGTCTCAGCAGAAGACTTTATACTGTGATATCTGGAAGATGGCAATAAAGTTACAGTATACACTTATGTCATTCCTTTTCTTGTCAGCATAGAGAAACACAGAAAATGGAAACAATTGGCATGGACTGTCTAAAATTTATGGAGGCCGAAATAATACGTACAACTCTAAAGGCAAAAGGATTATAGCACGGTAAGCTGCTGGCTTCTAAAAGGTAAAAAAAGGCCTGACCAAAGTCAGTTTATTATGGTCATTCAGGAGGAATCCGAGAGGTGACAAGGACTCAACAGCCAGCATCCCTTGTCCTTCATGTTACGCTGAGTGATCCTAGCCAGAAAACTTCAGCACACACACCTGAGCATTTGTTATATGTGGGTATGACTGCATGAATGCTAAGACAATTGCTGAAATCAGTTATATATTTTTTAAGTAAGCATCTCCTTCCATGAGATCTCACATGGAGTTGTTACACTTTCTTCAAAAAAAAAAGTTAAACCATCTGCATTGCTTCTTTTCTGTGTTGAACAGAAGTGTTTATATATCAAACTTAAGACCCTTGTCAAAAATAGGAAATTAAATAGGTGTGATTCACTGATGCCATCCTATGTAAAATTTTGTGTGTACAACAATAACAAACTCTAGAATTCACATTAGAGCTATGTTTGGAGACAAAAGATTTCAATAGTCAATAGCTACTATTTCCTGAATATTTACCTATCAAGAAAAGCCTGCCAAATCACGGTAACAATCTTGAGGTCAAATACTTTCTGCATTCAGCAGGGTAGCATAAAATATTCTTTTTTGCAGTATTTCTATAGCACACTGTAACAGTAATATGCAAGAAAGTTCTTAAATACAGCAGTGCCAGGCACCACCAAGTCCTTTTGTTTATGAACTACACATGTGGTGGGTTCAGCTGACAAAGCTTACACGTTAGAGCTACCAGCAAACCAGCTGTTTTTACTAGGGGATTGATCACTTACTCGGAATGGTGGTAACAACTTCTCCGACTTGTAACCTGTACAGAATGGTTGTTTTTCCTGCTCCATCCAGCCCCAGGATGAGAATCCTCATTTCTCGAGTTCCAAACAAACTGGAAAAGATGGTGGAGAAAAAGCCCCCTACAAAAAAACAGAACAGAAAGCCCTTTTGATGTCAGCTAGCAATACGGAGACTGACCTGACTTCTGATTGAACATCAACACGTTTCTTCTCTTCAGTGAAAACAGACGAGCTCGGGTTGTCACTTGGACACCTGTGGACTGAACCACATCCTTCTTTCCTGGTCTTATGCCACTGCTTTATTGTAGATCTACCCAGCAAAATCAAGTTGCATCAAGCTTCCTCACTGTGGTTTGGAGTTATTTCCTTTTCTCTCATTTGCCAAAATCTGAGCCAACTACTTTTTGTTTGTATTGGCCTCTATCTTTTCCATGCAAGAGACTATACAAGGACACTCTGAAGCCTGAAAGAATTCTTCCTGATGGTTCTCGCAGAGGACCATCTACTTCTCCTTTCTAAAAATGAAGTGTAAATCAGTAGGTACATGTTAAATCTCAGTCTATTGCAAACTATGAAGCTGCACTAGGTTAAGTACATTAATGCTGCAGAGAAACCTAGGAGCCTATTTTAAATCTTTTTTTTTTTTTTTTTTCCAAAATTGGCTTGCTCCAACACCTCATTTCTTCTTTAAATGCACGTAACAGTACCTGTGGCCAGACTAATACCTGGTTTGCACTTACTAGATGTATGTGCACAGGAGCAAAACTAATGGTCTAAGCCAATAACAATGAAACTTTTTGTCAATGATTTTATAACATATATCTATATATGTTAAATAATAATTTTGTGTATCCACCTAAACACTGTGTAAGAGAACAAAATACCAAACCAGCTAGGATCATATTTGATAAGTATATCAAAGAGGAGACAAATTAGAGATTTGCAGGCAAGTCTTATTCAAATAAGTTTTGATAAAAATTATTCCCTGTGTCTGCTTCTCCAGGCAACTGTGATGCCTTTCTAGGGACAGCAGGGAGCAAAGAGCTGTGTGCTTACGCACAGGAGGGAATTCAAGCTGCCAGCTGGTTGCCTTACTTCTTCTAAGCCCGTCCCATCACTGAAGCCGTGCGCACTACAGGCGGAAAACAAAGGCACCCTGTAAAGGAGCGTCTGTTACCGGCTGGCACAGCGCTGGCCAAAGGCACTCTTTACCGTGAGGGAGGCGAATAACCCTAACAGCACTGAGCTGCAAAAGGTATTTAAACAGAAACCTTGCGAGTACGAGGCTGCTGTGTGATCCATGGAGGCGCAGGGGAAGCTGGTTCTCTCCTCTGAAACCGTAACTTTGCTTAATGCCAGACACCCCTCGTTCCCTCTGCTTATATTCGGATATGCTTTTCCTACACGAAAAGCCTGCTCAAACACCACCTTTAGCAGGTTAATCGCTTAGCCCCTAGATTCAGGGCCTGTGCTCCACTCTCTACTCCGCGAACCCCCCCC